>WEIV01029501.1:21844-47027 GCA_013390005.1 Calyptomena viridis | reverse complement strand
AGGATGGACTTGCACTGGAGCAGTTTGTGAGGGACTGTCTCCCATGGGAGGAACTCCATGGGAAGAAGGAGAAGGACTCCTCTCTCTGAGCAGCAGCAGAAACAACAACTGACCATAACCAACATTCCCCATCTCCCTGCACCACTGGGGAGGGGAAGGTAGAATTTGGAAGGAGGGGGTTTGGGGGAAAGGTGTCTTTAAGATTTATTTTACTTCTCATTCTTAAGCTCTGATCCTGTTAGTAATTCAATTAATATCCCCCCTTGGAGTCTGGTTTGCCCGTGATGGTGATCAGTAAGGGATCTCTCATGGTCCTTATCTCAACTCATGAAACCCTTCATTACATTTTCTCTCCTCTGGCCATTTGCAGGGGGGAGTGAGAGAGTGGCTTTAGTGGGTGCCTGGCATCCAGGGTCAAACCACTACAGCAAGTTAGGCAGAAGTGCTGACCTGTTGGAGCACAGAAAGGCTCTGCAGAGTGATCTGGACAGCCTGGATTGATGGGCCAATGGTATGAGATTCAGTAAGGTGAAGTGTTGGGTCCTGCATGTGAGTCACAACAACCCATGCAATGCTACAGGCTGGGGGATGAGTGGATACACCGGAGGATGTTGATTGATAGCCAGCTAAACATGATCCAGCAGTGTGACCAGGTGGCCAAAAAAGCCAATGGCATCCTGGACTGTATCAGCAATAGTGTGGTCAGCAGGACCAAGGCAGTGATCACCTCCCTGTACTTGGCACTGGTGAGGTCACTTGAATCCTCTGTCCAGTTCTCAGTCTCTCATCACAAGAAACACATTGAGGTGCTGGAGCATGTCCAGAGAAGGGCAGTATAGCTGATGAATGGTCTGGAGCACAAGTTGTTTGGGGAGCAGCTGAGGGAATTGGGATTGTTTAGTCTGAAGAAAAGGAGACTTAGGGAAGACTTTCTACAATCTCTACAACTACCTGAAAAGAGGTTGTAGCGAGGTGGGGGTCAGTCTCTTCCACCAGGTAACAAGGCCACAAGGAAGTGGCCTCAAGTTGTGCCAAGGGAGTTTGAGATTGGACACTAGCAAAAATGTCTTCACAGAAAGGATTGTCAGGCATTGGAAGAGGCAGCCCAGGGAAGTCATGCAGTCATCACTCCTGAAGATATTTAAAAGACATATAGATGTGGCACTTGGGGACACGGTTTAGGTGGACTTGGCAGTTCTGGATTAATGGCTGGACTCAATGCTCTTAAAGATCTGTTCCAACCTAAATGACTTTGTGATTCCAAATGCTCTTTCTTGAAAATACCACAGGAAAATGCTGATTTGTTATAAAAATAACACTTCTATGTGTACTTTCTATCTGAGAATTTCAAAACACATTACAGACATTTATACAATACTATGAATGTCACAAATGCCTCGAAAATTATAAAATAAACCAGGCCTATAGAAGTTGCCCTACTAGATCTGGCCAATGTCTCACTTAATCCAGCAGCCTGACTGCAATGGACAAGAACAAAATCTTAAACATAGCATGTCAGTGTATTAAACCCTACCATGTTGACCCCCAGAGAGCTGAGCACACATGAAAACAGTAATCTTGGAGCCTGCTGACTCCTGCTTGGGAAAGGGTAATTATACACCTAAGGGTAACCAAGGAGTCTGATAGTTTCCAGTGCACCCCCGTTGGTTTTGGCTGAAACTCGAAGGGTCTGCATGATCACATATGCATTTCAGGAAAATAAGTATCATGGTTAACTACTTACAAGAGTGATTAGGGAGAACCAAGTATCAGTATGCATAAAGATAATTCCCTTCATGAAGGCGTTTGTGTGAAACAATTAACTTTTCCCATGTTCTCCCTAATTCTTATGCCACTGTGGAAATAGTACGGCTCAGTCCCACCTCAGTAGCTAAAAGACTCCTACTGTTGCTCATTCTTGTGGGTTTTGGTGGCATAATGAATTTAAATGCAGACTGGAAACCTCTTTCTGCCCCACTCACTGGTGCTTCTGTCCTGGAGGAAACAAAAAACAGAACACTAACTTCTAGAAGGAAGTAAAAAAGCAAAGTTCATATGTTTGTTCAGAAACCTGTTCCTATCCAAGCAATAAAGTAAACCTAAGGCAGGCACGATGTCCCAGAAATTTCATTACTTTGCTGAATTGGCTGCTGTCTTATTAATGTTCACCAGACATAGGAAGGGTGCAGTGGAAAAAGAGATAGTTGGCTGGAAAATGTCTACTGGACAAACAAAATAAAGGCATTTTTTACTTTATATATATATATATAAATAAAATCCCAACTGTATAGAATTCTATGCTTAATTTCCCTAGGTTTGTTGCATACTTGTTCTGCCACTTGCTGCCCTGGCATTCCCCAAAGTTTCAGGAACATATTGCATGATTGAAAAAAAGCATTTAGCAGCCCAATGTCATGTCCAGGAAATATTATGTTCTGGAAAACTACTTGCTTGAATCCTCCTTAACAATTACATTATCACTTCATGTAAGAACACCACCCCTGGCCCAGTGCTTCTCGAGAGGTGCTTTCTGTCTGGACAGGTGGGATTTTGCAGGGAGGATTAGTGCACTGGCTCTACTACCATGGAAATCAGATATAACGAGGAAAAATCCCTCAGACTGTCAACACTATCACAGTTCCTCCAGGGAAAGAAAGAGGGGAAAGTAGAGCCAGGAAGAGAATCTTAAGGAGGTCAAGTGAAGAAAGAATGAATTCTAGCATTTTAAAGAAAACATTCCATTGTGCAAGGAAAAGGAAGGTGTATGTCCAGTAAAAGCAAGGTCAAGTGACATATGCATATACAGAGATGCTGCTTGCTGCTGTAGGGAGAAAATTCCTGTGGCCAAAGCTCAACTGGAGTTGAAGCTGGCCAAAAATGTGCAGGGCAATAAAAAGAGTTTTTTCAAATATATTAATGGCACAATGATAGACATATAACTGGCTCGTTACAGGATGAGGATGGTCATCTCACAAACAGGGACAGAGACAGGGCAGAGATGTTTAACACTTTCTTTGCATTTGTCTTCAACACAGATGATGGACCAAGGGGTCTCAGTGCCCTGAGCTTTAGGACCATGACCGTGAGAACCATCAACTCCCAGTCAACGCTGAAATTGTGCAGGAACTGCTGCTCCAGCTGGATCCCTACAAATGTGTGGCACCTGATGGGATTCATTACAGAAGCCTTGAGGAGCTGATCGACGTCATTGCAAAGCCTCTCTTGATTTTTGACCAGTCTTGGGAATCCAGAGGGGTTCCAGCTGACTGAAAGCTGGAGAATGTTGTTCCAATTTTCAAGAAGGGCAAGAAGGAGAACCCTGGAAACTATAGGCCTGTCAGTCTCACTTCAGTGCCAAGTAAAATCACAGGAAAGATTATCTGGGAAATACTAAGAAATAACTGGAGGACAGTGCAGTCATTGGTCACAGCCTGCATGGGTTCATATGGGGGAAGTCCTGCTCATCAGATTTGATTTCCTTCTATGACAGGGTAACCCATCTAATTGATCTAGGAAAGCCAGTAGACGTCATCTTTTTGGGCTTCAGCAAATCTTTTGATACCTTCTCTCCCAGCATCCTTCTGAACACAACGTCCAGCATACAGCTGAATAACCATGTTACGAATGGGTGAGCAACTGGCTCACCGCTTGTGCACAAAGAGTCACAGTGAATGGGGTGACATCAGGCTGGTGCCCAGTCACTAGTGGAATTCTGCAAGGCTCCACCCTCAGCCCAGTCCTCTTCAACATCTTCCTCAACANCAACATCTTCATCAACAACCTGGACACAGGACTCAAAGGAATACTAAGTTTGCAGATGACACTAAATTGGGAGGAGCTGTCAAATCCCTCAAGGACAGAGAGACCCTGCAGAGAGACCTTGAAAAATTAGAGAGATGGACAATCACCAACCGTATCAAGTTTAATAAGGGAAAGTGTCGGATTCTGCACCTGGGATGGGGCAACTCTGGATGTACGTACAGACTGGGGAATGAGATGCTGGAAAGCAGTGCTGTGGAAAGGGACCTGGGGTTCCTGGTCTATGACAAGTTGAATATGAGTCAGCAGTGCCCTGGCAGCCGGGAGGGCCAACTGTGTCCTGGGGGGCATCAGGCAAAGCATCACCAGCTGGTTGAGGGAGGGGATTGTCCTGCTCTGCTCTGCACTGGTGTGGCCTTACCTTGGAATATTGTGGCAGTGTGGGGCATCAAATATAGAAGAAGACATGAAGTTATTAGAGAGTATCCAAAGGAGGGCCACTAGGATGCTGAAATTCCCCGCCTATGGCGGAAAAGCCATAGGAGGAGTGGCTCAGATCACTGGGTTTGTTCATCTGGAGAAAAAGACACTGAGTGGAGACCTCATTGCAGCCTTCAGCACCCTCATAAGGGGACACTGAGGGGCAAATACTGATCTCTTCACCCTTGTGACCAATGACTCAAAGGAACAGCATGAAGCTGAGGCAGAGAAATTTTAGCTTGGATATTAGGAAAAAAATTTTCACCCAGCGGGTGGCTGAGCACTGGAACAGGCTCCCCAGGGAGGCAGTCACAGAACCAAGCCTTTCTGAGTTCAAGAAGTATTTGGCCAATGCTCTCAGGCATATGGTGGGATTCTTGTGATGTCCTGTGCAGGGCCAGGAGTTGGACCTGATGACCCTGATGGGTCCCTTCAACTCACCATATTCTATGAAAACACAGGTTATTCCCTGTATAATATTGATTCTGTAAGGTTACAAATTTTGAAAAGCAGGAAAAGCTTGATTTTGCACTACTTTTGACTTAAATCTCTGTTACAACTGTGTGCTTTCAGTCATTTTCTGGGGCAAAATTTCACTTTAAAATCAGAATTACACATAATCACAGATTTCTGGGTTGTTTTTTTGTTGTTTGTTTGTTTTTCTTAATACAGTAATACGAGAATTTTTAAATGTGATTACTGACTGGAATTTTTGGATCTTCATATTAAGCTTCCTTAAAAAGTGCTGATTTTCAAAGCACTGATATCCAGTACCTCCTGGCAGAACCACCTTATGATGACTGAAAAGGCATCTTAAGAACTGAGGCACCTTTATACACAACTCATTTCTGAAAGTGGGTATAAAGCAATTATAAAGGAGCATATATGCATAAAACTACAGTAGTTTGATCAATATTGTGCTGCTACAGGTAGGGTAACTCTAGATGTTTTGCTCTAACTGGAAACTGCACATCTAGCTGAAAGATTTCTATGAGTTTAAGAAAAAGGACACATAGCAGCAGCAGGAAAATACTTATAGGACATCATGGACATATCCTATTTCATTCATGGACTCACATACATATTACTATTTATATCACATTTCTATTCAAATTACTTTGCTTTTAATAATATATACTAACATTTACTTTAAGGTTGTTTTTCTTCACTGTAGCTTTAGTTCCTCTGCTTAATTAAAACAGTGAGGCCATGGCTTCACAGGTAAGCAAGGCAATGTGCCTGATAAATCCAGTCAGGAAGAGAGGAAAACTCTGCTAAGCAGATCATAATTTTAAAGGCTTGAACACAACTTTTCATACCCTTGAGATCTATTACTTCTCAAACAAAATCAGGAAAAACTACATGTAATATCCAAATGTTCTTTAGGAAAACTGCTCCCTTTTTCCGCCACCAGAGGAATGTTCTTAATCCTTTTTAGCTGACTTTATGCATCATGAAGTAGCACAGAGCCCAGTTTCTGCCCTTTACCCTCTGCCAACTCCACCTCTCATGTAACTCCAAAGTGATTCAGGAAATTTGTGAAGAGCTTTGTATTTTGCACAACTTAGTATTTTTGTAGAAAAGGAGAACTCATTACAGACCAGAATAAGAAGCAGAACATAAGACAACTTCCAAGAGCAGCAGAAATAAGAGTACATTTCCATGCGTGGTCTTTAGAAATGAGTCCAGAAGATGCCTTTTCTACCTGCATTTGACACACTTAACCTCTTACCTCAGAGTCCAGAGGATTACCACTGCTTCACAATGCCCACTACTCACAGGAACAGGAGTGCTAGCATTATAATTTTACCTCTAATAAATAAATTTCTAATAAAACAGGATGGCTTCCTCTCCTCTAGCTCTAAAGACTGCAACCTACAAGTGAGAAACCTTGGGCTGTGGCACTAAAACTAGGAGGACCAATTTGAATGCACATGGGTAGTAATGCTATAGGAGTAAGATGCTACAAACATTGCATAGCGATTTTTCTGACAGCTTTCTACTTTAACTGGCAGAAAATCAATAACATTAAGACTGAGGGTCACAGCCTTTGGAAAGAGTTACATCAATGCAAAAACAGAACAGACAAAGCCAAAAGAGATTATAACCACAGATATCCCAAGGGACAGATGAAATCATGGGTTATGATGTTTTTAAAATCAAAAAAAAGGTTATTCCCTCAATTATCTCCCAAATGTCTTGTCTCCTAGTTTTTCACAGTTTTTTAAATTAAAAGTTGAAGATTGCAGTCAGAATGCTGCTATATTTCACTCAAAAGCATAAAGTCTCTTATTGAAAAGGCTAAACATTCTTCTATTTGTAGGCATATTTGTGGAAAATTGGTACCATACTTACTGCTCAAAGCTAAGCTTGCTAGTGCAGGCAGCAAGCTTCTACTCACAAACAGCAGTCACAGAAGATAAGAGTCCCCCCTGTCCTAACAGAAACAGCTGAAACTGGGCACAAAGAGTAGACAGCATGACAGCAAAACAATCATGGCCGTGAAAGGACTAGGCTTCTACTCCTAATCCCCAGGCCCCAAAATCCCTGTGCAGGAAAACACTTTAAGGATTACCTTTCATCTCCACAATGCACTAGTGGAACGCACTAAAAGCTCAAGGAACTTGCATGCCTGTGCCAACTGTGACTCAGATAATCCCATCAGCATAGGGAGAGACTGGAGCACTGGCCATCCCTTAGCAAAGGACGCTGACTGTCTCTCACCCCAAATACAAGATCGGCTCTAGAGTGTCAAATTCTCAGCACACACAGAATAACCACAGAGGCTGAAAGACAAAGTGCACTTGACCGAGTACTGCTGGTGTAGCTTTATTTAAATTACCTTAATTGTTCTCACCTGTCTTTTTGGCAAGTCATGATATTGTAGTATGAGCCTTGTGTTGACGCTGTGACTCCACGTGTTGCCAAGGGCTGCTGTCACACACCCAGAATCCCTCTTCTCACTTACAGAAGCCCCTGAAAATAAATATGAAAGAAACTACATGAGGAGTGTGCCACAGAGAACAGTTCAGCATGGAAATTCGAATCAGTTGTCTCAGATCATTCCTAAGCTAGGTAATCACAAATGATACTTAATAGATCACATTGCTGCATTTATTTTCTATCTTTCTTGTTTATTTATACAACTGCAGTGTGAGTTCTCCATCTCACCCTTTGATACCTAGACAAAGTGCCAAGAATTAAAGAGATGTTGCAAAGTAGTACCTACCTCTTTGGAGAGACCAGTACATTTTCTAAATATATTTTCTAAATATTTCTAAATATTTTTTAAATATCCCTATCATGCATGGGGGACACTTGCCTTTTCCTCTTTAGATAATCTATTCCCAAGCAAACCAGCTTTCTATAAGCAGAGAGAGGGAAAGCAGGCCAGCAGAGTCACAGCATATAGTGGCATAACAAAAAAGGAAGCTAAAGGAGCAGAATGTGCTGCCACAATACCCTGACATAAAAATCAGAATACTGATTCATGTCATCAGGCATTCCACACATTTTCTAAGATTTGCAAAGAAGGGAGCCCCTTAGCTGTAATTATCATTCTGATGTCTCTGAAATCATATGAACTTTATGTAACCCTAAAGGAAAATGCACTTTGCTACAGTCAGCAATGACAACATAAACAAGTGTTTCCAATAATGCCACATGATGCAGTCTGCTGAACTGCTGTTGCACTTGAGCTTTCTCATACCATAACCAGAGATCCATCTATACACACACACATACGTGCAGGCAGGTAGGTGCCTAAGACCTTCATCTTTGCTTATCACAAGTTCTGTGTAAGATGAACAGATAGATGGGTGACTTGTTTGTACTTCAAATGACACTTCAAGAACAGAGCAAGTCAGACAAACCTAAGAAATTCAGACATGAAATCCCACCTGTTATGTAGGTATAAATGATTACATGCAAGTTGAAAATTGAACTGTTGGAGGCAGACAGTCCATACTGTTAAAAAGATATGAGTGAGTAAGAGAGAGTTAGATTTAAAGTCAAGTAACTTCCTGTCATCTATCAGGCAACAAACAAAATTGCTTTCCCAGGACAGTTTGTGAAATCCTTGTCAACTAAATCAATAAAAGTTAGACCAGACACTTACTCTGCAATAAAACAGTCTTATGTTTCTGTCAAAATGATCACTAATGCAACAGTTAATACTGAAATCTAAATTATAAGTATTAGATATTGGAAGCAAAACAGTACGGATATGACAAAATAATTTTGTAGCCCAGCAGAGCTTCTGGAAGATTCAGGTTTAAAACTCTTTATTACTTTTACATTTGCACAGTTGTGGGGTTTGTTACTCATCTCCCCCAGCTATTCAGAGCAGGAACTTCATCCATTAAAGCTTTTATTTTGGAAAAATATCCACTAAAGAACAAGACCAAAAGTGTTGACATGCAGTAGTAATCATTATTTATATCACTGCTGGTAGCTTGCAAACAGTGAGAAGGTTCACTGCATTAGGCAGAGGAGACCAGCAGGCTGGAGAGAAGGGCCCGGAATGACTGCAGTGAACTACAGGATTCAGATGAAGGCCTCAAACCTTCCATCTTACACCAAGTTATAAAAGGCTCAATTAACATTAGCGGGATTTGGATTAGGCCTTTAAATGTTTAAGGTCTACAAAAGAAATGAGTGAAGTACCTGGTTCAAGAAAATAGTTTGAAAAGAGTCTGGACTCTGTACTTGTCTGAGTTACTTCCCACATCATGGGAACTCACTGTGATATGCACAATACTTGCATTTCCAGAACATCTGTTCTAGTCTGATAACAAGCCACAGTTGTGCCACTCAGCAAGGATGGTTGCTTTTCTTTACTTAAAATAAATATCTTGATAAGTAGCAAACTTCCACCTTAATAACTCATCAGAGGAGAATCTAACTGGAAATTTCAGTATTAGGAATGCTATTCTGGTAATTAGTCTAACCCATGTCTGTTGGGAAGGTGGATGTGCTAACAAGAATAATTTCTCTTCATCTATATTTTGAATTTAAGAGGGAACATGCTCAAGTGTTAAAACAAAGTGCTGCAAGGTCTGTATTCCATTCCCTTAAAATGACTCAAAGCAAGTTACTTAATTAATTTTATTAAGTTCTACAAATTTTGGGGTTTGTGCTAACACCACAAAAGTAAAATGCTATTACTGTACAAACAGGATAATTGAGAATATAAGACAGTGAAGCAGCTTTAAAGTTTGCAATCCTCCCATGTGGAATAAACTGCTGTCAAACCAGTCCTTCTTTCCCACCTGTTGGAAATGGGTAGGAATCACAAAATTGAAGTGGGGCAACTAAGTGTGAGTTCTGGTGGGTGTGGAGATGTTCCCCTCACAGCTGATGTAACTGCACCCCTGCAAGCCACTGTTCCACCGTTCCACCAAGAAGCAATTCATCCGCCCCTGCTTGCAGGTCCCTGACTACAAAGAGCCCAGACATTCCAGAAGTAGCTAGTGTTGGCACAAAACAGCCACAAAATTCACATCCAAACTTCCCTCAAATCATGTGTCTCTGCTACTGGGTAACAGAACTAGTAACATCTTGCTGTCGCAATCCTGAGCCAGGTATTAGGCGGTTAAATGTCTGGAACCTGCTGCTATTACGGTATAGAGATATCACTCTACAGCAACTCCTAATTCTGCATTTCTTCCAGGGCTAAAACATGTCCCAAAGTCAACAGAAATGCTATATGTGTAAGGCTCGTGGCAGAACAAGCTAATTGCTGTCATTTATTTTATTATACAGGAGAAAGCTCACTGTACCATACTGTGACATCCCCTATCTGAAGAGGGCAAATCCTCTTCTGTGAAGTTATTAAAATTTATGACTTTGGTGCAAAGTAGTTAATAAACCTGCAGCAAATTTACAGCAGAGACTTTTTACAGGGTGGAAAGGAATGACTCATTGGAAAGGTTTCCATTTTATAAGGGATCCTTCTTCAAACTGATGCATTAAGCAGATAGAGAGGCAAAACAAGAAGTGAAGTAAACCGAGGAGGAAGCAGAGCCAGCTTTGCAAAGAAGTTCAAGGGCAGTGACAACATGTGCTGCATTCCTTCTTGTTCTAAACACAAAAAGATAGTAAATGTCTAAGAGGAAGGAAAGAGGGTATGTTCAGAAAACAGATTTATGTTGAAACAGGGCCTTAAGAAAAGTTTGGACTTCTCTGTTATTTCAGCCACTACTTAGTCACTAATGAACTGAAGTGAATAAATAACACTGTTCAGAGAGAGTGGTATTTTTCAGCATGTATTGCCTTGTGCTTCTAAACCCTGATATTTTCATACTTAGAGAAGGGAGTATCAGGCCAACAATGGCCCAAGAAGAAAATAGGCTCACAAGACTTTGGTTCTCAAACTCTCTAACCTGAAGCACTCCCAATGGCATGGAGCAACAGGTCCCAGCTGTGACATGAAGGCGCTTACCCATGCTGTGGGGTGGATGCTTCCACAGAACCTGCAATGTGCAATCAGCTGACAACCAGCAGTTCCAGTTTCTCCAGTCTGCTTAAAGCACAGCTCTTACTCTAGTCACTCCTGGCATGATGGTTTCCATTCAGGACAGAGGTGATAGAGTACAGGGACTTGGGAGAGCAAGAAAAAATGGCTGACATATATATGAGAGAAAGGTGGCAGATCTCAGTTTATGGATGCAGTATGTGGGAAAAGGGAGTGGGTGTCCAGAAGTACAGAGATGGGATCCTAGCATGGGGAGGTGAAGGTGCATGCTAGAAGGTTGGAACAAGACCTCTGAACAACTCCCTCCTTTATGTATTCAAGTCTACTTTAAGTGAAATGGGTGATTTCAATTCCCGTAAACGCCCCCTCCTTCCTCACACAAAAAGAACTAGCATTAAAGTGATCTTCAAAGGTCACATCTGCAGACAGGCTACGGACTGCACATCATGCCTTGTCTCCTGTGAAACTGAACTCTTCAGGGCACCAACAGAGACACCAGCAGAGACTGTATCTGTTCTGGACTGCAAGCATAGAGGAGGAACTGGCTGCTTCACTCTCACTGAACAGCTGTCACAAGTGAAAATAAAGCTGCTTGTGGTCTGAGTCAGATGCAAAGTAAATGCCTCTCCACAACCAGAGGAAAACTCAAAGAAGAATGGGTGACTCTTCAGCTGAGGCCTGTAGTGCTGCTTCCAAGCAGAAGAGGCTTGTACTGGGCTCCAGTGCCCAGGAAAAAACTGTCACTAGAACTAGGCAACTACACTTTCCCCTACTTATACAGAAGGACTAGATTAATTTTGTTTGTTTCTGCCCATCAATGCAATCAAAATGAACTTTCTGTAAGTAACTTGCTTGTAACTGAGATGGGCAGGATGGGCAAAGTAGGTTTATTCCACCTTCCATTTTTTAATGGAAGGAACAGTAGGATTAAAGCTATTCCACTCAACACTGCTTTTGGGATTATTCTAGTATGTCCAAGCAGATTACTGCAAGTACAGACATGGTCTCAAAGACTTTCTTGGCCTCTGTATATAAGGAGGTACATTTTAGAGACTAAATCCTCATGTAACCAAGTCCCAATTGTTGCAAATATGGTTGAAGAGGATTTATTAATAGAGTAACTTCAGTTTCATTAGTGTCTCATCCTATGAAAATTTGGATAACTAGACCAATGTTGAATCAAATGAAACAAACTTCTTAAAACAGTATTTTTAAACACAAGGAGTCCTTGCAGGCAGAACGTAATGATACCCTCAATTAAAACAATCCCAACTTGTTCCTTGTTGGTATAACTGTACAGAGCAATGAATTACACCCTTTCCACATTCTCATATAGATTTTTTCCTTTCAAGATGAAAGAATCATTGCCTGGCAGGTTCATCCCCACCACTGGGTCTCTGCAATCTCTATCAACTTGGTAATTTAAAACTCTTTTCTCATCAAACGCTAAAAATGGATCGATGCACTAAATGACAGTGAAATAACAAAATAGAGAAGCAATCCATTACCAAATCTTTCAAATCTTGACATCAAACCATCTTGATAAAAGCCCAATCTATCAAAAAGAAGGAAAAAACTCCCCAAAAGTACAAAGAAAATATTTATAAAGAATTAAACTACTGAGCTCAACAAAAACGGCACACCAAGCAATAAGAATGAAAGTACTTTCCCTCTTGCTCAGGCTGTGCAGTTTTCCGGTTCACTGGCAGAGCTCAAAGATCACTGCTTTTCACCTGCATTGCATTTAGTCTGTATTATTGGTGCAGATCTCTAACAATAAGACCAGAAGAAAAAGAAGAAAAAAAAAACCCTCAACCCCTAATCTATTTTTCCATCCTCATCTAACCCAGAAAGTACAAGTATAAAAATATGCAATGGTGGAAAAACCCATCACACAGTAAAAAACAACCCACAGGACAAACTCATCTGTGAAGTAACTAGCCACAGTGCTCTTCAAACTCCCACATGTTGGCTTCTGCCATTTTCAGCACTTCTCCACAGCTTTTTTTTTAGTCAAAAGGTGACTTTCTCTTACCCTGCAGTGGTGACTGTCTCACTCTCTGCACTGATCAACCAAGGTACATCCCAAAGCACAACACTGACTTCATACAGTCTTTTATTATTTAGCACACATGGCAGGAAAAACAGTTGCTGCTGTAAAAAATCAAACTTGGCCACAAGACTAGACATGTGAAAATTCTAACTTTTAAAATGCTTATTTTCTTCCTTTTATTAAGAGAGAGAATCTGGCAATTTTACTCCCAAAAAACTCCTAGTTCTTAATCTGTACAAACTACAATCACACTCCACCACCACACCATATTATTCCATCTTACTTCAAATTTTAATTAAAATTAAGTGGAAGCTGGAATTATTTAGTAATCACTGACATGTAATTTAGTTTTCCTTTTTTTAATAGCATAGTCATCAAAATATACCTAGCAAACAAAGCAATTAAGTGTAAATCCCTACTAATCCCCAGTTAAAAAAACCCAACTGTTTCAACGAAAACTTTTGACCACCCCTAGATTGAAGCTCTGCTACTACTGTGGCACTGAAATGACTGCTCGAGATTACACTATAAAGACTGTTCTGATTCCATCGCCATCATCAAGAGACCAAAAATTGCCAGTTATAGACTTCAGCTGCAAAGTTCTTATGGAGACAGCAGTGAACGTGACAGAAAGGGAATAAATTCACTTCTTATTTTGGGCAACATGGTTTATTTATCTCATCTCAAACAGGTGAGTTTTCACACTTTTTTGTTTATCATTATATTCATGCATATGTGTACATATTCTGGGTGATTCTTACAGAGCTGATCTGATTTAGATTGAGACTAATGTCCTTTCTTCAGTCTTTTTTCCAGTCATTCACTATTTCTATCATGACAACTCCTAGAGCTCTTATCTTCAATATGCAAACCACTAGACAAAGAGAATAAAAATGTAGTTCCCGACATAAAGACCTTCTACAGATTATAAGTCTCTTAGCTACTGCTGATTATTTCCCACTTACAAGGAATCTTCCCTAAGGGATGAGAGAAAATACACCAAAATATGCGACAGGCCAGAAAAACTGTATAAATAAGGACTTTCAGTATTCTACATAAAACATCAGAAGCTTTTTCAAATAAGTAATATTAACCATTATTCTACCCCCAAAAAATCAGCTGGGATCTCTGTCTAGCTCAAGATGTAGGAAGGGTCTGCTAAAGAATTGGACAGATGCTGGTTTGCTTTTAATCCCACAACAGCATGCCTACTATTACCAGTGTGTTTTGCACCAGAGGATTTTATTCCCTCATTGGCGAGTTCATGTCAATTCTCTTCTGAGTTGAGAAAGGGAGCAACAGACAGAAAGAGAAGCACACATACGCTAGTACTGAGACTCCTGTCTGCTGATCTAAAAAAAGGAATTGACATTAAGAAATGAAAAAACCCAGCTGGTTTGATTTCTTGCCAGACAATCTACCAACCATGACCAAAATCATCAGGTCTCAGGAGATCTGTGGAGGTGGGAAGACACTTGGTGCTTTACAGCACCTGAAACATGGCCCAAACCAGGGAACAGTGGAGTTGAGAGCCTTGGGAAGAGATACTTTTTTTTTTTTACCAGTGAAAATCTTCTGCCTCTGTGACCTGACACCATTCCACAAAGCAATGAGTTTCCTGCTCTTTCTCACTGTGGCAGTGCTGTGCAAATGACCAAATGAGTAATGCTTTGGTGGGAGGGATGGTGAAGATCATGTAGAAGACAGCGGTTAAGTCAATTCCTTTCTGTAACCAAGGATAAATTCTTTACCCCTCAGCTCAACCTCCTTCCCTTTCTAATGGTGTTCTTTAAGAAATTCCCTCTTTTTCTAAAATCTAGAATTATACTAATTTACACCCACTCTCTTAGTATCCAGAGTTGTCTTCCACGTTGCCCATCATTAAAACGTAAAGCAGCTTCTTCCTTTGAACCTCTCCTGTACAGTCACTTCTTCCTGTCTCTCCAAGACCAGAAAATAAAATCCCAAACAATTGACCTAAGGGGGAAAAAAACCCAAACAAAACCCCAAACAACCCATATCTGGAATTATGTCTGCCTGCACATATAAAGGATGCACAGGTTGAAAAACAAAGTTTGCCCAGTCATGGCATCTGGCAATACTAGGGCCCTGTGATCCAGAAAATGCTCACCAATCACGTTACAAGTTATTGCTGTATTTTTTTTTTTGTTAAGTTCCTTCAGGGAATTAAACAGATCACGATATTAATCAGAAAGTATGTAGGAGGAAGGGGGCAGATGCTAGAATTACATGTATGTAGGTCCCTTAAGGCTTGAACAAAGAAACAAGATTTAGCATCTCACTGTCAGAGCAACTAAAGCCTTGCATGCTGCAAGCCTTGGTCCTCTGACCTACAAAGTCATGGCATCATCATATCCAATTTTCCCAGGATGGTTAATCTCAGCTGCTAAACTTCATCAGTCTCTGCTAGTGTTTACCCATCATCTGGATTTGGCACTTCCGAACTTTCCAGACTGGAACCGAATAAGCCAGCTGTCACACTCGCCCCTCCAACTTAACAGTCTAAAGCCTGGAAACCTAAATGACTGAATCCAAGAAAGGCAGAACAAAAGCTAATACAAGAGGGGGGAGGAGAGGGAAATGCAGCTCTGAAACGGCAGTGAGTTTCAGAATGAAGTTCACAGCAATATGGTCACGTTAGGATGCTGTGGACTGTATTCTCACAGTCTACCTTTTTTTTTCCATAAAATATGTTCTGGTAAAGAAACTATGTCATGGCAACTTAGCTCTCATAACCAGAAAACTGGCACAGTGCAGGCAAAAGCAGCAGTACTCCAAGCAAGGCAGGAGTCAGCCCGCAAAACTTAAAAGTACATTTGAGAGTCAGAGTGCAGAAGGGTGATGGGGGTAGGAGGGAGAGAGAGGCCAGTTTCTGTTGCACTACTTCTGTTTTGTTCCATCAAAGTGACCAATAAAAGCACCAATTAGTACTAACTTAACCACGGTGTTTCTGACAAGGTTGCCCATCTCCAGAGGAGTAGGCTGATGGTATGGCTACATAGCAGATGGAAAAGGGCAGTAGGTGTATGCAAGCTTTAAATCAGCATTTAGTTTTAAATCAGCATTAAGGTCTTCCTTGGTAAATATACTCTGCTAGGAAGACACAGAGAGCATTGTGCTGCTACAGCTGGATCACTGCCAGCACCTGAGTTTGCTCAATTAACACTAGCACTGACATTCTGTGTGGATTTTCTCAATATATTCAGCACAATATGCCTTAGTGAATAACAATTTCTGATCACAGTCTAGTTACGGGGATTTGAATTAACGATTTAAGTTATATGTCCTTTTCACTTCTGAGCAAAGGAATATTTCAATAGTGGTTTAAAATTTACCGAGTGACTTCTTGATACAGAGGGTTGAAACATGCAATAATTAAGACTCCAGGGTGGGGCTGTTAATCATAGGGATTATGTTTAAAAAACAATGTTAAAAAGTGACTCAAATTGAGATTGTAAATCAAGTAAAACAAACTGCTTTACTCTGCCCGATGACCACTGTAATTTCTTTGAAAATTTAGCCTTCGATGTTCTTAACACTGGTCCCATAGATTACAATTGCAACAATTCCCACTTGGTGTAAATAAAAACAATAATCTTAAAGCTGCAAAGCTTGGATCATGAGCCAAAGTTATCAAAACTGAAATTCCAGAATGAAACAGTCCTCTTTCAGCCTGCAACATGGGAACAGAGGTCAGCCAAACATTTGGGGGCTAGAGATGACTATTTGCAAATTACAGCTGTTCACATCTGGAAGTCAGATTTGGCCAAACTCTTAATACTATCCATCACAAAAGCTGAACTGGAAGAATGTTGTGGTTGTATAACTAGGAACACAAAAGTTAGGAAATATTAAATGTAAAAAATGCCATGTGCAATTTCAACTCTACCTATCAGACAAAGAACAATGGACTCAATTATTTCCCACAATTAATATCAGGGTTGACTGTGGCATTTCTTAACTGGTATTTAAACACAAGTTTGCATTTGCCAAAATAGGTCTCATTGATGGTATCTATTTCTCAGTGAGGAGAGGTCCATGACACAAGGTCCTCTTCTCTGACAAAGTGTATTTTTGGCTGACTGTGCAAACCCTACACACACAGCCTAGCGGATGCATCTGAGTACTCACAGTACCTTCAAAATCACAGCTTGGAGTAACTTCTGAACATACATTAATCAGGCACTTTCATCTTTTTTTTATACCCGTGTACAGAAAATGAGTTCCCTCTGACTATAAGATGTGTGACAAAACATTTTGGTATATGCTGACACCACAGGGCTCACTGTTCAGAACTGACTCATCTATAAAGCTTAAAATGCATATATATTTAGGTACTAAGGCACACACAGAGGCAGTATATAACATGGAGGATGTTAAAATGACTGAGTATTACAGGGGTCTGGCTTCACTCCCTGGACTGACACAAACTTTCCAGGAGGTTCTCAGCAAGTCAGTCCCCCTCTGCATGGCACAGTTGCACATCCTGGAGTGGAAGAAGTACATGCTTTTTTCTTCATCTCATTCTCAAAAAAGAATGACTTATCTGTTTATCAGAAATAAGCAAATAAATTCAATTTTGGACAACAACCAAGACTGGAAAATTTCATCCTGATAAGCTTTTCTGACTTCTGACTGAAACCAGAGGGTTAGAAGGGAAACAGTTATACAGTCTTAACTAGAGGAGGTTCCTTCCGTTCCTGCTATAATGCAAAATATTCCAAGATGTGCCAAGTTTTCACTGTAGTCTGTATCAGGCAGCAACAGGACACTGAAGTGCTCTGTGGAGAGTAATGCATAAATCTAAATGATCTTTAGACTGCGGGGACTCATCTCTCCAGAGACGTACCACATTTTTTGAAGTCAGTGAAAAAAAAAAAATTGCAAAATACCAATTTTAATCCTTGGACTAAAAAATGGTTGAATGCTCTAGAGGCCAGTCAGGGCCTCTTTCCCAGATTTGGGGGAGCAGGGGGAGGGCAAGGGGAAAGGGAGAGAGCAAAGAGTGGTTGGTTTCAAATAGCAACATTGTCCAAAAGGGTGAAAGGGAACAGATGGCCATGGAGAATGCAGCCTCAAAGCCCCAAAGAAAAGGGCTATTTTGACAGATCTTGCTGTTTCCTATTCAAGCATGAACACTCTGGCACGGAGAGTTAAGATGATACAAGGAACAACCTCTGTTCCCAGCAACTGACTATGGGCAACTGGCCTCTGAAGCTCTCTGAGAAAAACAACATGAGACATACAAACTGATATGGCAGCAAGCCCAGATCTCAGCCACCAGGAAAGGGAAAAAAAAACCCCAAAATAAAAAACAAAACAAAACCCAACAACAACAAAAAATAAAACCCCAAACGTCAGAAAGGCTAGAAACAGCTGTCTTTTCCTGGCTCCAGCACAGAGCATTAGAAAGAGGCTGTCCAGCCTTTCTCATCTTCCCTTTCAGTGAAACTTCTTGAAGAGGTCACCCTCAAGCTGTTGGTCTCTGCTCTGAGGGGAGGTGAAAAAGAGGACAGAGCAGAGCTTGTCTGGCTCCATGAAAACTGCTTCCTTTAATCACAAAGATCTCCCTCCAGCAAAGGAAGAACGCTAAATGTAAAAATGCATAATTAATGCTAGAGTTTTGCATGCACAAAGGTTGAAAATTTAAAGTTGTGGCTCCCACAGTAATGTTTTTGCACAGTATACAAGAGCAAGCCATTATATCCAAGGGCGGGAAGAACTGTCCTTGCTGTGGGAAACACTGCTAATGTGCATCCTGACTTTTTCTATCATTGCTACCAAGGAAGTGCATCAACAGCTGTTTCATTCCCCAATTCTGGATATGTGCTATCAGCAGAGATTTCAGTTTAGAAGAACAGCTTCACATCCATACCCAAAATTTAGAGAGAGACCTTGGCCATTAAGGGCAGCCAGCCCATAGAACAAGAGCTGAATCTCAGTTTCTGAATTTCCTTCTGATTTATGTATCATTTTCACATTTAAGGCAGAGCCTGATGTACTGACTGTTTCCCAGCCAAAGCTTGTCTAGAGGCAGAAGCACTTAGTGATACCTTCCCTTTGCACTGTAGCCTGGACCAGAGCAATGGTAGTTTCATGCAACAGTTGCAGGGAGGAAAAGAGGGGGAAATGGTATAAAGATTAACTATCTTCACAAGTATTCCCTGAGGCAGGGAAATAGCTATCATCTCAATTTTAATATCCTCCTTTTTAAAAATCATTGAAGGAAAAAAGATAATAAGGAACTGTGGGTGCTCACATGCCAGAACTCCAAATGAAGAAATGCAAATGCTACATACTGATCCTATCTGTACCTTTGTTCCCTCATCTGTGAAATAGCATTGTTAACTTTGGTCAATAAGTAGTAAAAGTGGAGAAAAATAGGCACCAGGAACAAAACACCTCAATATCCTTAGCCTCCAGAGCAATTCAAATTATTATCAAAACCACAGTTTTCTACAATATGTAAATAGTTTGTGGTTTTTTGTTGTTTTCACAAGGCATAGCCAATTTAATAAGTACTACTTGTAATTGTTAATTAGTAACTAAATAGATAGGATCTGACTAGTAGAAATAGTCAAACAATAAATAAAATACCTTATTTTAGGCTATATCAGATAAATTTTGCTTTTCTTCTTAACCATGAGCTTCCTTAGACTGAGTCACTGCTCCAGGCTATACTTATTAAGGGAATTTCAAATGTGGATTACTGGCTAAGCATTAATAAGCATTGAACTTGTGGATTCAACTTTCTTCCCTATGTTTCCTTAAGTCAATCTAGTACCCCACAATTTCCATCCTGTTTTACTTTTAGTGTACAAGTCCTTCTGTTCACTGCAAATGTAATGAACAGCGTTCACAAACTGATTCTGTCTTTCACGTTGCAGGACAGGTGGTCCCTCAGCATATTCCCACACATTCCAAATATTTTAAGTGTTCCACATCTGTTGTCTAAAACATTTTTAGTTCCCTGCAAGAACAGTAGGAGATGAAAACAAAAAGTTATATATAACACAGCAACTGACCTTTGAGGCCACATGAGCTCTCTGTCATTTCAACAAGATTATAAATTTCAAAAGAGATCCAATCTTAATTCGTTATACCATACAACTATCAAAAATTCTTACAGAGAAGACAACTTGAGAATTAACTTATGACAGCTGTAATAGCCCAGAGGGTAAAACTGGGTCTAGATGCAACATTTTTTCCCCCTCAGTATCTGCTGATCTACAGAAAATTCTTAAAAATTAAAGAATTAAGGTGATTTACGTATTTTCTGACCCTAAAAACACCTTTCTATCAGTTTTAAAACAAATCAACACATCTCCCACGTATGTGTAAGCAATCTTGGGGGAATTTCTATAAATGCTTAATGTTGGCCTACAGCAGGTATGGAAACACTAAATGCTTTTAATTTTCTTCCCCCTACAAGAATGAACCTAATCAATGTACTTTAAAAACATATGACTGCAAGTAATTCTTCTTACTGATGAAACAGAGCCACTGGTCAAGATTCGAGTTCAGGAAATTACATGCACTAATTGCATCTCAACTACTAAGCTGCCTCTTAGGAGGCAGGAAATAAGTGCCTGGTGTAATTGGGAGAGGCGGTGAGGGTCAGCATTTCTACTGTTGCTCAAAGTGTTGCGAGATGGCAGCAGCTACCAGCAGTTGGGAATCTGGTCTGCATCTCAGTGCAGAAGCTGGCACATCTTGCTTTAACAGCACTGCAGCTCCACTGGGCACTGGCTTCTTATAGACTGTAACAGGAGACTGTCCCCTGCTGCAAGACCAATGTCATTTCCAACAACATAAGGGCATTCCTTCAAGTACTTTGCCAGCAGGACAACACAATTCAGCTAGAAAAGCTGATGTCTCATCATATAAGATACTAGTGCATGATCTCCAAAACTATGCAATATAAACAAATGCACAGTCTTTTGTTGTTGTTGTCTTATTGTGTTTTTTTTTTTTAAATTAAAAAGAAACCTTCTAGTCTGAGTTAAATGAAGTCTTATAAGGGATCCCTGTGTGACAGATCTATGCCTCATGGAAAAGGATGCCACTGTGTGACCATGTTCGAATAAAGCACAATGAGAACATGCAGCCAATATCTTACTCCTTCCCATGGAGCCAGGACTGAAAATGAGGCATTTAAGCAAACTTGCCCAAATTAATTTTGGAAGACAGGCTGCCTTTGTCCAGCCCTAAACCAATGCTGCCTGCAAGGCATGGTATCTCAACAGTGCGTAATGGTAAGATGATGCTGGACATGAATGAGGATGTAATAAGTGGAACAGACCCATGAAGAAGAGGATTTTAGGGTTTTTTCAATAGCACAAAACTCAGACATGCTCATCATAAACTCCAAGAGGCCTTTGACATCCTGTTACCACAGTGAGAAGTGGAAAGACAAGAGAGAGGAAAGTGGACCAACCACACTGAGGTGCATCACTGGGTATCACAGCTGAAGCCAGAGAGATGAGAACTGTGGGACTTCTATTTAACTTTTAAATCCTACCTTTTGAGAAACAATTCTGAAGCAGAGATGCTAGCAAGCTTAACCCTGCAAAGCAAGAGACTGCCAATGGCAGAAAGTTCACCAAGAATTTAGAATAAAAATTACTTTCAATTATATACAAAGATTTATTTTTCATTTCTGTGGAAAGAATTTCACCAGCCAAGAGGATAATTTCAGAAAAAAATTCAGCACGTCCAAAGGATTTCAGTGAAATGTCTGGTAACAGGGCCTTGTACTTGTGAATACACTTTCTACAGTTTTAAACTATTTTGAATTATTCTAAAGAAAAAAAAAAGCAAAGGTTAACATATTTTCACTAGCATTACAAGAGAGAAAATGTCCTTCTGGATCTTTTTTTCTCCAGCATCTAGAAAGGCCTGGACTATAGTCGAGTATGGACACAAAGCATTCAACAGGTCAGTGGGTCACTTTACACAAACTGAAAAGCTTCAGAGGTGTACACTGACCCCTCAAATTGCCCTATTGTCTCTGCAGTCCAGATGAAAATGTACTTTTGAGGCTCCCTTTAGACTGTGCTTCAGACAGTCTAATGAATAGGTGGGCAGAAAGCACTTGTATGCAATTACAAGATTACTGTAAACCCGTGATATTCACTCACAAACAGTATGGAACTTCACAGTTAAGCTCGAGCTGACTTCAGAGCAAAGGGAATTCACCTGGCACCAACAAATCATTTCTGACACCTGAGACATGAGCTGGCTTCCCTCACAAAGATTTGGATGGTACCACCTTCTGGCTAGAGCTTCATTAGCTCTTCCCCATTCAATGAGTTATGTATTCACCTCCACGGCAAACTCTGCTGAAAGGCCCAGTGGTGCAGAGAGCAGCAGGGGTTACCAAGCAAAGGGCAGTTTTTCCTCAGAAAACTATGTTTGATCCAGTGTCTCTGCACAATGCTGCCACAGTGTTGTTCTTTTGTAAGAGAGAAAACAAAATACTTTTAAGTCACCCATTACTTGCTAAGCTGCCCATTCAGCGATCTGAACCATGTGGCTGTTTTTCAGCACAACTTAATTGTCAGAAAGTAAAGCAAGTTTAGTTACTGACCAATGTTGTCATTCCAGGCATTTCTACTGCATATATACTCTTAACCTATCCTTTCCAAAAAACAGCACTGTGACTTTGCTGTCTTGGCATCCACTGACTTTCGCTTCTGGAAAGCAACTCCATGGGCAAGTTCATTCTGCATGATGTGACAAAAGAGAAATACAATGGGAACACCATCCATCCCACACAGCAAAACCAAGTAACTGCTGCTTTTCCATCTCTTCTGGAGCTGCCTATCTAACTTTAGGCATAAATTCTAGCATTTGACTACATTAGACTTAGAAACAATTCAAATTTCTTCACACTTGGGCTAGGAGTATGTAAAACAAATAAAATGAGCACTATGATGGAGTACAATCCCTGGGGAATTCCACATATGTTTCCCAAGCAGAACTTGTACTACAATTCTGAGCCTTCGACTTTGAAAAGCAAATGAACAAGAACAGTAATTAAAAAGTAGAACAATTATGAGATCAACTTTGTTACCATGTAACAGTATGATGAAAGATAATATAATTGACATACATATGAAAGGAATAAATATGGACTAAGTAGTGTGTTAGTGAATGTCACTAAACAACTTGATATTTCTCTTGTGAAACCAACTTTGAATTTTGCCCTCGCATAAGCTCTCTTAAAAGCTGGTAGGAAGTTCTGTAACTGACAGAAGGCTGACGGGTGGCCTACGTGAATGGATAGACTCAGAGCTAACCCATAGTAGCACAAACCCAACTCACAGAGCCCTATATCCAATCTCATGCATGAAGTAAAGTGTCAACAAAAAGCTGGAGGCCCAAATAATGGAAAGATTAAGTGGAAAGATTAATTTCCTCTGTAAAACAGGGTTTGGGCAAGTGTAAAGATCTATTTATTATCTGCGCATCTTTAAGCCAGGGGAAAAGTCCAAAAGCATATGCAGAATTGCTCTTTGAGGATGTTGTATGAAGAAATACAACTAGGCTGCCATCGAGGCACAGGAGACCTGGAAAGCACAGTGACAGTAACATGGCCTGAAGTTTCTGAAATAGACAGAAGAAAGCAAGCCTTGTTTTATAAAGAGCAATGCCAGTGACCATTTTATAGATGCTGGTTAGTGATAGTTTAGGTAGCCTGGTTTGGTATCACTCAGGTATGAAATTAATGTATTCTACATATTTGTTTACCATCTATATTACTTATTCTATAAGTCGAAACTGAACAAGATTCTTCATTTAATTATCATGCTATAATCATAAGAAGAAGAATTTATCATTATGACATTCTATAACCTCCATTACTCTCAGTGGGGGTGCACATGATGTGAGGCATCCACAAGCAAAGCTTTCAGCCAGAAATAAGGAATGTCTAGACATTTGGTACATACTGGATGCTAACTACTCTTCAAAGTCTTTTATGCTGGTTCTAACAAATGTGCCTCAGTTCTCCCAGCGACGTAATTACTGGAAGAGATTTATGTTTGCTCAAACTAAATAATCAGAATGGACTATTCTTTCTCTAACTTCTAATTTATTTTTTTTCAGTAAGGAAGACTAAGCCCCAAAACAATTTGTAAAAAATACTGAATGGAAATGAATCACATGAAATTAAATAATTGGTTCTGTAAACGAGTAATAGGATTTCCATAATTTATTTTGGAATAATATGTAGGTTTAAAATTTGACCTTGTTAGTATCATCAACTTAGGTAAAATAAAGCTCATTATATGTGGTCCACTCAAAAATGAGGCCATGTAACTATATCCCCATGCACTTCTGAAGTCAACCAACAACATCAAGCTATTATGGTAATACAGCAGAATTTTAAAAGAAGTCAAGAAATTCACCTTTTCAACTCAGTGGAACAGGATTTGTTGTTAAAATGACAGTCATGCACCAAAAGCTAGAAAATGGAAGCACTCTCTTGTATTTGCTCACTTCACAGAAGTGGGATACTTGGATTCAAAGCTTTTCTACTAACTGCAGACTTGTATTACAGCTTTCTAATTTCCACCTGTGGATAGGTATGTGCACTCATCTGTTATAGCAGGCAGTGGGATTTGTAGGAACATCTTTGGTGGCAAATTTGGGCCTAGTTGCTGAAACAGTTTGTAGTTTCGAGCCATTTCTGGTGAACAGAAGCATATCGACAGCTTGCAGCCATGGCTAACCTACATTCATGCCCACTGAATCAAATGAACAACCTCTATATTCTACACTCCAACAATGGCTATGCTGGCAGTATTTCTTAACCACAGCCAGTCAAAAAAAAACCCCTAACAAAACCACACCTGATTTTTAAAATCAGTCAATCTGCTAAAGATGAAATGCTTTGTGAAAGCCTGTACATGCCAGTAAATCTTCTGACAGTCACAGTCCATGTTGATATCTGTCAGGAAGATTTCCTGCTGAATCCTGCTGCTTTCTAGCCCCCCTCCACTCCCCGCAGGCTGCCCAAAGGATAGCTTTGGACTGAGGACCTCAGACTTCTAAGGAAACAGCTTAGGAAGTGTAAGAATGGGGGAGGGCATCCACATTTAGATTTTTTCTAAAAATACGTAGGAACTCTGAGTAGACACTTGAATTTTTGTTTTTCCATTCCAATTAGAAGTATTTTCTGAAAACTCAGAAATTACTGCACAACAAGAAATATCATTTACCACCCACTCCTACCACAAAGAGCAACAGTCTCAATCCTTTACTGGAAAGCAGTAAGATCAATTGCCTCTCAAGTGCCCTTCCCTTTTCCCTCCCTTTGCCCCACTATTAAATTTTCATTCTTACCTGGAGTTGTACTGTAATTTTTAGTTTGGGAAACTATCACTTAACTG
>WEIV01029501.1:9869-21830 GCA_013390005.1 Calyptomena viridis | reverse complement strand
ACTTAACTGTCTTCCAGTCATCTGACCAGTCTCCTACTCTAATATCTGATCATTGTTGGCTGGGACAGGGCACAAAGACCTCCCATACTATAACCAAGCAACTTTAAAGAACCAAGAGGCAATTTGCAAGACCAATTTCCATTATCAAAAGTCTGACAGAAATTGGGGAACAGAGGTAATTTCATCTCTGATACATTATCAACCCTTGCCTTTGCTTAAGTGCAAACATAATGTACCTCTAGAGTACCTTAGAAAGAACTGATACTTACTAATGACAAACTAGTACTTCCATGGTACTTGACCCTAAATGTGGACATACTTTGTACATCCAAGACAGGGACAGCTATGGCTCAAACACATTTGTTGCCATTCAAAGGTTTACAGTGGCAAAAAACACTAATGCCTGGGAAGGGCTGCCCAGATTCTGTAGGGATACTAACAAACTTCACTGCTCTTCCTGGTATCTCTCTAGGCAAGGCAAATATAATCCTTCTTTTAAAGGTAAGCACTGCAAAAGAAAAACAGACTATTCAGCTGGGCTTGTATAATCAGGTTTTAGAATAAAGCCAAGGCATGTTATAGCCTATCTCTTGCAATAACTGCTACAGGAATTTCAATGAGTTCAAACAGTGAAAATAACAGACTTGTGCTTCATGTGAAAGACAGCATTTCAGCAAAAAGAGTGCCTTTTTATGTCACTCCCACTGACTTAGTGCTAATTTAGCAGAAAATAAGATGCTTACTGAACAACCAATAGTATTCTGTGCCCAACAAAAGTTTATCGTGATGGTTTTAGCCCAATCCTACTTTATTTACAAGACACAGCAAGACAAGAACCAGAGATACCATGATCATTTGTCAGTTAGCACTCACAGCTAACTATAGCAAGAACATATTTGTGAAAAATTTATATTAGTCATTCTTCATGTGCTTCTCTGGATCTTCTCTTCAGATATAGTAACTTATTTAAGCAATAACCATTGCAACTTTGATGAAATTACAGAAGGTACAGAAACAGTTTTCACACACCAGTAATACATTTAAACTGTTCTCCAAATGCATTACTGTGGGGTTAAACCTACAATGAAACAACATATTTTGCTTCGACTTTACAAGTGCACAGTCTTTGTCAGACTCTTGTTCACAGAATGGAGACTGGTTTTGAAAGCTGTGGTAAGTGGCAGGATGCTGCCATTAGTGCAAATTAGTACAAAATACACCAGCTTTAGTCTTCCCTCTGACAACACACAGCAATAAGTGCTGAATTAGGTTAACATAGCTGTAGCTGTATGGTATCTTCAAACAGAGAGGGAAGAGTAAATAAAACATTGCAAAGGAATTTGCCAGACCACAAGTGTGTTGTCATACCCAAAGCAAAATACATGTAGTGGATGAATCAATTTGGAATATAATGTTAAAGACTAAGGTATGTAGTGGCTGCAAAAGAGTCGAATTGTTCTCATTCTACCCATTATACTAGCTGATTTTTTATTCCTCGGAGAAAAAAAATCCATGGAAAAAAGAATGGAAACAAGGAAACAAGAGTGTTTCTAGCAGAACCTAGTGCACTCAGGCTCCTGTTTTATTTTCTGCAACTGCAACCTCACCACCTTCAGGAACAGGAAAGGAGAAATAAGAGTTCATTTATTGCACAGAAATCTGTAGTGAGATATACATAGAAACTGACTCATTCTCTTGTAAAATTGAGTGCTTTCTGAGCCAAACACAGCAACATATCAAACTCAAAACACATCAAACAGTGATAATATTTATATCAGTGTTGATAATGACTTCAGAATGGAAGAATCTGGTTCCTTTCCATCCTAAATTTGGTGTTAGCTTCAAACCCATATACATAAATGAGATACATCAATGGAAAATATCCAAGCTTATTTGCTCCCACAACATAGCACTGGTATTTCCATCGGTGTTCTTGAATCCTAGTAAATATTTTCTAAAAACAACTGGCTAATAACTATGTTTCTCTCTGTGTTAGTGTTTTACTGCCTTAAATGGTATGATTATTTCCAAATCAACGTCTTTCACAGCTCCATCTTTAATCTCATCTGTAAGCAGATAAATAAATATTTCAGATTTTATGTACTCTGACTTAGACGTTAATTGAGAAAAGTCTGAACATAATGAACATAAAGCAAAACTGACCATGTATGCTGGAAGAGACCCTGCATAAAGTTCCTTTACACACCCTCTATAGCACACAATTCACTTCTTTTGATTGCTGTACTTGTGACCATAACATAGTATCTGCTAAGCAGCTCTGCAGCTGTACTGCTTACCAGCTTGGGGTAAGAAGTGAATCAAACTGTATTCAACAACTCATATCTACCATGCAGAAAAAGCCCAGAATATATATATATATATATATATACACACACAGAACAATGCAGTGAACTCTGTCCCAAGGGTGACTTACTACATTGAGTACCTATCCTAAAAACCAGCAAAAACTTTATCATAGCAAGACATTTTCAGCAATACAGAGTGATTACTAAACATCTGTTATAACAGTTACAAGCTTGGTTTGGGGTTTCTGGGATTTTTTTGTTTTAATTTTCTTTCTTTATTTTATTAAGTGTGTAACTACAAGACAGGCAGTTGCGCTACATTGCTGCTGTTTCTGGATTAATCTTTTAAAGTTACAGATGCAAAAACATCCTGGAAAACTTACACCAAATCCTTTTGAAAAATACAGTTTCATCCAAATAGAACCACTACCAAATAAAGCCATAAAATCAGAGACAGCTTTAAGTACACTCTATATTAACTGAGTTTGCAATGAATTCAAACATACACACAAATTTTGTGTACATTTTGGGTTTTCTGGCAGTTACACTGCACAGTCTTGGTTATTACCCATATGGGAGTTTCGCCACATTAATGGAATTAACATGCTGGTTTTCTTTTGGTAGCACGAGTTCTTAAATTATTTTAAAGGTTTTTGTATTTCAGTTCTGCTTTCCATGTAAAAGCTGCTGTATCTAGCAGCAGAGGCTCGCTGTGGCAGACATGCACCATTTCAGCACTGGCTCAGAAGAATGTGTTGCTTAGGATGCACGTGTTCTCAATTTAAGCAAACTAATGAAATAAGCTCACTAAAGTAAATATTTATCAACTCAGCTATAACTATTTGCCTTTCAAACTGGACAGTGCTGGACAACAGACAAGAATGTTAATGACTTGACTATTCATTCTTTTTATATGCCTCATTTAATTGATTAAAATCACATCAAACGTACATATGTGGGACTTGTAAGACCCACCTGCTCCAGTACAGTAGGGAAATCTGTTGCATGTGTTAATTCTCCCAGCACAACATTACATTCCACTGTCTCTGCAAGGTAAACAGCTATGTTTCTTTCAAAACCAACAATTTAGATTCTTCTTATGTAGCAGATTCCCAGAGGTAAAGAAACTGCAGTCTTCAGGGATCTGAGGTCTTACTCTGAATTTTCGGACATTTGTAGTGGTATTCTCACTTTTTTCCCCCCTCTTTTGTATCCCTCTCACTCTCATCCAGGACATGACTACTTTTTATCAGCTTCAGTGAGGTTCCACACCTAAGTAACACTTCCCAGCATCTACTGTACATACTGCTTTGTCCAATTTAACATCTAATAAATTGATTTCACCATTACTCAACAGCACAAGTTCTCTATGACATGATAAGTAATAAAGCAGTGGATGTTCCCCTTAAAAGATTTAATCAGCGATGCAATTTCCTAGTACAAAACTACTTCACACACTTGGGAGGGTAGGAGGGGGAAGGGAGCAAGGGGAGATACATTGCCTGAGATTGGCACCAAACCTTGACTCATCTCCCAAGGCTACTGAATCATGCACCCTGCTCAGAATAAAAATGCCCTCATCAAAGGGGACTGTTGGATAGATTAAATGGAAAACACCTTAACCAGAGGATTTTGTTTATCTGTAGATGCCACTCCAATAGATAAACAGAAAGAAGAAAGTAAGTTGCTGTGTTGTGATTAAGTTGCTGTCCCAAATATATCTCAAGGCCTCTCACTAAAAGCAGGGTCATTTTTCTCCCTTGGTAATCCAGTTTTTAATGTATTCAGATTATCCTTCAATTTTCCACTGTGAACATCTCACTGCTCTCTATGGTATAGCTAATAGCTAGTTACTACCTAGGAATGTGTATTTTACACAATCATCCACTTTACTTTTGGATGGATTAAGGATGAAAGGAAGAGAGAAGAGAAAAAAAAATTAGCCAAGACTGAAATGGGCACAGTGGCAGGAAATGGAACAGGGTGGGGATAGCTGAGCTCTGTCACAGCAGGGAATGGTAAACTGGCTGGAGCTGGAAAAGCATCATGAGAAGGAGACAGAACAGCATAAAGCAAAGAGAATAATGCACTTCAGGTCATGTGAGGATGTCACAAGATAGACTTTACAGTGCCATTAAAACAGTGTAACAGTGTATTTTAAATATGTGAAAATTGAACTCAGAGAGAATTAAAATATTGCAAAAATGAATTGAGTACTCATCCACAAGGCATGACATCTCTCAACTGCCATCTGCCCAAAGGTCTCAGGTGAGACCTTTGCTCTAAGCAAATCTAATGGTATCCTTCTGGTAGCATGCCAGCTGAGAAGTACAACAGGTAAAGACTCTCTTTCAAGACTCTTTGAAACTCCAGAGAGCAGAGAACGGTAACGTGTTTATGTACTGCACCTGTACTCCATGGACTACAATAGTTAAAAAAAAAATTGATAGTTTTTTATTACACTATGCTGATCATGTTCTGTAAAATCTACTGTAGAGGTTTTTGTAGTCCTCCTTTATCATGTCCGAAATACTTTAGAAGGATATCTTTATTCTTTAACAGGGCTGTGGAGATCAACCGGAAACTCTAGAACATCATCACTAAATACCTCTTCATATTCTCAGGAATACCTCTCCATATTCAGAGGAGATCCTCAAGTTTCAAGACTTTTCTTCACTTCACCTTAAAAGCAACCAATAACCTGTCTTCTCAGAGTGCACAAGACTTGCTGGGTCTTTACACTGAAAGGAAAGATACTATAGCCATAGCAAATTGAAATTCCTATTAGCTGAGCTCTGCAACACCAGCTGTCAATGGATTTAAAATAACTGAGGTTTATTATCCTTGTTTTCCCACTTCTCTTAAAGAGGTATGTGCTTCATGTTCATGCGCAGTTTAATGAACTCACAGTGAAATTAATTTCACAAGCAGTGAAATAACTGGATACTTGCCATGCCAGCATCACTTAACGGAGTTACCATCATCTGCATTTGGTGTTCTGCTGCTCAAGCAAACAAAAAGGTCAAGTGATATATTCCATAAGACAATAGTTGCAGCAAGAAGTTATGCAAAAGCATTTGAGCAGAAAAAAAGGGACACGTTTAAAAGTATCACAGTGAAATTAGACAACAATTCCATTACTGTGGCATCTTACTTGCAAGTCCAGGGAAGCTGAAAGCATAAATGTTTGAAAAACTCAGAAAACTGCTACTTGTCTTGGAGATATCACCCCTCTTCCAGATCAAACACATTCAGATGTTGCACATCATCTCTCATCCCACATCTACCAAAACTGAAGACAAACAAACATATTTATGCTTAATGTTGCATGCTGCCTTCATCTATTTGTCACTGTTCTGTACCTTTCTGAAAGTAACTAACAATGGGCACCCATTTTTATGAGACAGCAGGAAGACACCCTTTCTCCAAAGACTTCCATTTCTTCCTTTTCAATGAAGTTTAACCTGTATTTTTCCCAGTCTCTCACAGACCAAATCCCTGTATCACTGTGGAGTGTCTGCCAGTTGCCAAAGCAACACATTTGCCACTAAAATCAACAAAATATTGTTCTGAAGGCAATTTAACATTTACTTTCTCAATCTGATGTATTTGAAAGCTCAAAAAGAGTGAGCATTTTCATCTGCATAGTGCTAGAAAATGGGTTTTAGTATAGACTTCTCAGCTGGCCAGCTTTTAAGTGCCAAGTCTCTAAAAATCCAGTTGTGTCGCCTGGAATCACCTCATTGCTCAGTTTCTTCATCCAAAGTTTTTGAGAAATCAGTCTTGACCTTTGCTCAAAATTGCTTAGAGTCAGAGTGAGTGAAATGCCTTTTGTAATATAACACTTCCAACAGGTAGAAGAATACTTATTCTGTGGAAAAAATGCAGTAGAGTATAACTGAAATCTGAGTCTGTCAATTTTGCATAACTGTTTCTTAATGTACTTTGATGTCTTTCCCAGGCTGTGGTATGTTAGACAGATAACCTCAGTAAGCTAAGGAAAGTGAGGCCAGGCCTCAAGGTTCAGCAGAAGGTTCATGCTAGGACCATTACAACATGCAGAGATGCTAGGGTGAAACATGAGGCTGCACAATGTTAAATAGCTGAGAACAGCAACAGCCACACAGACGAGTGACAAGATGGACTTTCTTTGCCTTGGCTGAAGTAATACTGTACACTAAGACACAAAGTCTCAGAAGTTTACCAAAGCCACTTCCTAAGATAAGACTGCACTGAATTTGAACAGGACCTCACAGTGAGCCCTTTAAATCAACTGTAGCAAGAGGCGGTCTAGGCTAAGCACAAGCTGTGAAAGGGGGCAGAGGGTAGGAGAAATTTATCACCAGCATGAACCCACTTGCCTACTCCTAGAATACAGGCTCAGACAGGGGAGAACCAGTTTCCTGCCTTGGAGCACACTCTCTGCTGCACATAAGGCAGCTAAAGATTTCCTATATCATGTCAGCAGGAAAGTTCTCCAGTCTCAGAGTGTGGCTCAGGGTGGGATTTCAAAGGGTCAGGCAGAACACACTGGTAACAATGGTATCTCAGACTAGAAGGACCACTGCTCCAACCCCCTGCTCCTTAGAATTTCATCATACTGTTTATTCCCTTTTCTTTTCTACTCATTATAGCAGGATAATGGAGAAGAAAGTTTTCCAACTGCAATTCTGCCGGCAAATTCTGTGATGAGACAGTCTGTTGCATTGACAGGGTGGTTGTTCTCACAGAGCTCTCCTGACATGTTCAGTCAGTATCCATGCCCAAACACAGCAACAGGCAGAGCCTGTGTTCAGCAGAGGGGAGCTAAAAACAGTAGCCCCCCTTCCTCTCACTACTTTCTGAGTTCAGTCTTTCTGACAACTGATGTTGACCAGATGGGCCCTAGATTTTAATAGCTGTGTCAAAGAAGAAGGGATGTCTCCTGATGTGCTTGTACTGAACAGAAAACCCACCTCAGGCTGTAACATGCCAAGAGTTGCCCATTTGAAAAATAAAAAAACCTGGATGCTTTATATCGGTGGAAACTGCGGAGTTGTTCACACTGCAACTGTGCATGCACACAAACACATAACAGGCCTCACAGTGCAAATGAAGGGGCTTATTAGAGATGAAAGAAGGTCTCACATCATCCCTTGTAAGGGACCATTGTCTCCCTTTCTGCTACAGCGGTCTGTGAAGCTGTGGGAAACAAATGACCTCCAAGCCACAGCGCTGTGTGCAACTGCAAAAGAAAAAGGAAGGGGGGAGAGGGAGGGGGTTCTGTGAGAGAGCCAGCATCCTCACTCTCCAATCTTCCAACATCCCTACCACGCCATCCCTGTGCACAGCACAGAGGTGTTTTGTGTGCCTCCAGCTCCTACTGCAGCTCAGTCAGCAACAAAACTGGAATCTCAGCTGAGACAGCAAGACACCCTTCCCCACCAGCATGAGGGGTTTTCCCACCTGGCTGCCTGGCTGGTTACATAACCTTAATGGGTGAAGGTATGCTTCTGACCTTCTGCTTTTCATTTGTATTTTTTCATATCAATAATGAGGAACAAAAAATCTGCTTCACTTGGAAGAAGAGTAGATAGGAACAAACAAAAGAGAAACTAACAACAAGCAAATGAAGCACTGAGGAGGACGGGCAGAAAAGATAGGGTAGCACACAAAGCAATAAGTACCTATAGCTAATGCTTATCCTATCCCATGTCCATTACTGAGTTTCCGGTTACGAGAGATACTGGGAGATGCAAAGGTGAGTTAAACAGTAGGCAAGTACTGCATTCCTCATACTACTTTGAATAAAACAAACCCTTATTTATTCTTTCTGGTCTTCTTTTTTTGCTTGCTCCTCATAACCTTCCTTCCAGTCATTTCATCAATCTTTAGTCTTTAACACCTAAATAGAAGATTGCCCTCTATTATACGTATCTCTGCTTTGGAGAACAAGACTAGTATTTTTGATCTGACTAAATTTTATGAAGACATGAAGCCCAGCATCTTTGGGAAGTCCACTGGTTCAGGAATCTAAATTTCTCCTATCTCACTAATTCATTAACACAAAAACTGTGTTTTCCACTCAGCAGCTGATTCAAGATCTTTGCCTTGATATTTGAATATCAGTCAACACTGGCAGTAATCGTCTCTCTGCAGTGCCTACAGTCAGACCAGACTGCCAGAGTGAAGTAGGATGCTTTTGGCTGCACCAGAGAGGGAACCATCTCTTGGACCAAGAGAAAATAGCACCAATGTAACTGTGTTCAGAGCTATAGGTGACATTCAACTCAGCTTTCACTGATTTTTTATAAAAGCACTAACCATAACACCAAAAGTTCATGTAGTAAACCACCTTTGAAATAACCATCTTCTTTATAGGCTGAAAAAGAAGAGAGCGTTATCACTACCATTATGTCCATATTTAAAGATTTAGGAGATGTTAATAGACTTTGGTAGTGCATGAAGATAACTGAGTATGTAAGGTGTTTTGTTTTTTCCTAGACAACTCTAAAATACATTATATTTGTAATTAAAAAGTATATAGCTGCATTTCCAACAGCAACACTAACTGTAACACATTTTTTTTAAAATGTTAATATTCTTTTCCATGATAAATTCTCTTTGGCTATTTTGTTTAATACAACTCAAGCTGAAGCCAGGCTCTTAAGCCCAGCACTAAACTGTCTGACTTGCAAAGGCATTCAGGAAATACCTAGGGCTAAACAAAACTGTTCTTAATTATTTTAAGTTCATAAAACCAGCTGTGTATAAGGTTCTGAGTCCCCTTTTAGTTAATAGAAACACCCTTACAGCTGGGACCCAGACTACAGTTCTAGCCACCTCTCTTTCCAATGTCAACAAAATTTTCCACTTCCATCACAAGATTTTGACAGTTCCTACAACATCAATGAATCAAGTGTTGTGGTCTCTCTAGAAAAACTGCATTATCCCCAGTGTACATAAAAGGGGAATCAGCAGAAAGACAGATTTGGGGTAGTTATAACCCACAAGTTACATTGCAAAGTGAAAAATGGAGATAAGGAGAGAAGCACTGCCCTTATAGCTGGTCAGGTGCTAAACATATTCAAGTCAACAAAACTTAGATTAAAGGTAGTAAAATGCATCCAGGACACAGAGTCAAGTAGCAAGGAAAGTGAAAAGCTGGAAGAACCCCTCAACAACTCTAACTCTCATAATCCATCAGGAGAGAGCAGAATCCACTATGCAGCACAGATTTTTACTGACATTTGTTATTCCCCGGAACAGGATATAATACTGTCCAATATAATTGTGTGGAAAAAAAAACCCAACCGACTTTGAAACTTTGCTTAAGCCATTCAGGAAGTTGATGGTAAATCCAGGTACAGAAGCCAGGTCTCCAGATGCCCAGACCTGTAACTTCAGAATATTTCTGAAAAGGCTTCTATGCATACATAAACAATGTCTACATATAACATACACGGAATGTATCTGAAAGCTTGGGAACCCAACCATGATACAGAAGTCTGAGCCAGCATCTGAGAATAGGAAGTTAAATGTCTATAATAAAACTTGGCTGTACATACCAGTTTTCCATGTTCCCTATTCTTGGCAAACAGTAATTACACAAATGGTTTTCACTGTCCATTCAGAGTGAAATGAAAAACAAATCACATGAAAAGAAAGTTGTGAACTAGTAAACAGGATTGTTCACAACTTTTTGGGTTTTGTAGTCTCAAGAAGGGAATATGTCTAATGTTTTCTCTTTATCTTGCTGACAGTCATTTCAATAAGCACCTACACACAACGAAGTTAATTAAAATGGTTGCAAAACCTATGAAACAATATTTACTAAACAAAGTAGCTACATAGTGACATGCAAAAGACAGTCCATAACCTTCAGATTAACTAATTCCAAAGAACAATAAACCAGATTAAATATAAACATTGAAACCCAGGACACCACGTTCCTGAGCACAGTTACATGCTGCTTATGTACTCTGCATGATCATAAAAATAATCAACAAAACCAGTCTAAGGAGAATGAATCATTCGATGCAGTGAGATCAGCATAGGGTCCTCAATACCATGCCTTCCTCTTTCCTCAGACCAATGCAAACCAAGCCACTACAAAATGGAAAATAGGCAGTGTTTACTTATTCTGCAAGGTTCTTCTTTTTAATTGCATTCTTAAGTCCCCTCAAAAAAGCTAAGATGCTTTAGTTCGGCTCTAAGACTAGTTGATCACCTTGCATCAAAATAATCAGGGCAGAGTAAAGGTAAGCTAAATACACGCACATTTTATTTAGCATTTATTAACATCCGTCTCAATTATTTTCCCAAAGAAAATATTTCCAGATAGTGAGTTGTTTAAAACTCTGTCCTGCAGCAGGAGAACCAATCTGGCTCTCATTTTGGTGTGGTTTCAGAAAGCAGCTGTTTGTGTTTACAGTCACCAGCAAACAATCCAGCTTTTTAATCAAACAAGAGCTTCTTGGGTACCTTTGCCCATGGCTATGGAAATCAAATCACTCTGGAAAACTGACCTTTTACAATAATACTAAGAGGCCCCAGGCAGATGCAGGGGACTAGAGTGACATGCTTTTTGAGAAAACCAGGTTTATAGTTTGCAGCATTCTCCACCCTGGCTCACTAACAAATTTCAAACTTTCAAAAGGGGCCAGGGGTCAGTTTTCTTTCTTCTTCTTTCTCCAGATCATGTTCCTTCTGTCTCATATGCCTATGTCCTCTTTCTTTTTTATTGCCGCATTCCATATACACAATAAAATATTAATTCAGACCTACTATAAAACGAAGTTGGCCAATCCAGAGAGGATGATGATCTTTTTTCTGGCAATAGACTACATTTTTCCAGTATGAACAATTTTGTGATAGCACTTGCTCAGAGGTTGATCAGAATGTGTGAGTTCCCCTCCACATTTCACTTTAGCTGTCTAGAGACCTTTCCCTGCTGCTAGACTCCTCGGAGCTGCTGCTGACAGCTACAAGGCATGCATTAGTTAAGTCTGTCACAAGACAAGACCAGTTGCTCATTCGTCTAGAAGTGAGTTAGAGACTGATATATCAGTGATGTGCCTTATAAGGATTCAAACTGAAACTTATACAGGCCAAGATTTCTGTTTCTTGCACTGGTATGTACACCAGCTATCAAGGGAGAAGCAGGTGAGTTTAAATGCTGCAGCTCTAGACTTGGAAAGGCAAAAAAGTGTGTCTCTGTGAAAAGCAACTGCCTAGCTGTTCCTCCTCCTGATCATTGCCTAATAACAACAACATACCTGTTGTGTTTTGAATCACAGACCTCTGAGCCACGCAATCTGGCTTCTTTCCTTTATGGAAAGAAAAATTCACAATACACTTTGCAATCTTTGCCATTCTTGTCCACAAAGATTCCATTAGAAATGGCTATGTGATCTATGAAAACAAGACTCTAGTAGTGTGGCAGACAGTTCATTGCTCCCCGGCCAGGATGAGATGTTACACCTGATGTGGCACAGGCCATGAGAAAAGTGGTGGAGGAGACAGAAAAACTGGGAACTGTGGGAGGTGTCTGGCGGAGGGATCCACGGAGGGAACGTCTGTACTGCTTCTGCACTAACAAGGTGAGAAAGGGCTTTGCAAGCCCAGCAATAAAGGTCTTCATTTTACATCCCCCCCAAAGTGGAGTCTGTGTCAT
>WEIV01029500.1:11456-33399 GCA_013390005.1 Calyptomena viridis | reverse complement strand
TGGAAATTTACAAGCAAAACAACAAAGAATATGTATCCACACAAAGACCCCACCAGAACTCAAGTCTTCAAAAGTTTAACAGCTTCAGCTACATTCTGTAAGAATTCACATTTCACACACATTTTCTTGTCTAAATGTCAGCAATATACACACTTGTAGACAAACTGTCAACNAGACAAACTGTCAACAACTGAAAACTGAAAAGGTTTTGCTATGGCTGAATGTCATCTCAAGTTGTTAGGGGTCTAATCTTGCCATCTGAAAAATGTTAATGGTTTAGCAGCAGAATCTTTCAAAGAAGAAATGTTCCTTATGAACACAGAAAGCACAAATGAGACGTTACATTAATAACTTTTAATATGACTTGCTTATGCAACAGCAATTTCAGTCAGTCTTTATAAATCTGTGTCTGATGTAGACATTTACATTTTCTTTACTTTACACATCCACCTGTATGAAGATTCCACAATCATTCATATTCATGTGCACTGAAGAAATAAGGCTAAAAAAAGGCCATCCAAATAAAGAAAAAAAAAAGCCTATGATAGTTCCTGAGCTAGAGAAATTAAATCAGTGGGTTTGCTTTTCAAATCTTTTTCACACCTCAAAACAAACAGAAATGAATTACAATTTCTGTCCACTGAAGGGTAAAAAAGGCAAAAGCACAGCTTTGCACAGCTTCCATTAAATTCAGTGTAAATCCCTTCTTATTTTTCTCAGTAGTTCTTTAACACCCTGGTTCTTTCCTTCTTCACAGAGTTTGTTTTTAAATGAGGGGCTGTTTCTTACAAACCTAATGGATAAGCTCAAACCTGAATAGATTATTATTACTGCAAGATGGATTCATTACCTGGGGAAGGGATAAGGATGGAGGAGAAGGTGAATAGAATCATAAAATCATAGAATGGCTTGGCTTGGAAGGGGCCTTCAAAGATCACCTGGTTCTAAGCCTCCTGCCACAGGCAAGGACACCTTCCACTAGATTGGGTTGCTCAAAGCCTCATCAAACCTGGCCATCAAACACTTCCATGGATGGGATATTCACAAGTACTCTAAGCTACCTGTTCTATCATTTTACCACCTTACTAGTACAGAATTTCTTTCTAGTATCCAATCCAAACCTACCCTCTTCCAGTTCAAAACTGTTATCCCTCTTCCTGTCACTAGTGTCCCTGATAAAAAGTTCTTCCTCATCTTTCCAATAGGCCCTCTTTAATTTTGATGTGTAAGGAATGAATGTTGAGTCATCTCAATATAGCAATTACAGAAAACTGGTAAACTGATATACACTTTCAACATTACAACTGTGATGGCCAGAAAACACTAAGATCATAAAACTCTCTTTAATATAACAAAAATGTATTTTGATCAAGAAAATCAGGAGAAACTGTTTATGATGAATCTATAAGGATGGAGGTCACATTCCCAACTAGTTTCATTGGAAGAGGGAAAAAATACTGTTCATTTTCTGTGGATTGCCAAGTTCAGAAATAATTATTTTAAACAGAACTTTGTTATAAATATAATTCAATTTAAAAGATTCTGTCCACATAGAAGTTAAAGCTTTTACAGCTTTAGAGAACCATTTATATGCTTAAAATATCATAACCTTTGCTATTAAAATGTCTTTCTTCAACTTATCTTTTCCCATTTTTGTACCTCTGTGACTTATCCTGATTTTTTATTTGCTTTATTGAAATTTTATAGCTTAATTCAACCTCTTTAGTTTTTTTTTGCTATGGACCATCTATCTGCTATATTTTCTACTTTCATATCTTTGGATAGTGGAGGGTTTTTTTTCTTTTTAAATAACACTGGAGAGAAACAGAAAAGTGTTTTATTTACTCTCTGTGGAGTTGAAGAGATGCCTCACTTGAACAGTCAGTAGTCTTTGGTCTAAAATTCTGTGAAAAAAAATTTGTGTGCAGGTACCCCCCCGGGGCCAGCCAGTGGAAGGATTTAGGACAATTTATTTCTGAAAGCTGAGAATGCTAAGCGTGATAGTGCAGACACCAGGCATGAAAAACCGCACCACTTTTCCCTCTCCAGGTCTTTTTAATGGCTTGCCAGGCCACACCTCACACGGCCTTCAAGGTTACAAGTTACAAGAATTGTTATCTTTTCAGGGAGTTAACCTCTCTGTAAGGCAGGAGTTAAGAAAAACACCAACTTACCTACAGGAAGATGTTCTTTCCAAGCAGCAAAAGCTTTCTTGAGCAACATCACTTCCTTGCTTCATTGAATTAAATATTCTGAAAAGATTCTTCTATACTTACAAATCCCTTTTGGCAATTTTCATTTTTGCTTTCTATAGTATTAACCTTGTCATAGGCTCAGACTGATCCCAGTCAAAACTAAACTATTACTATTAGCTGAGCAAAGGCCAGTATAAACTTCCCAAATTATTTTTTCCCTATATGCTGTGATCACTGTACTGTAGACAAGCTTACTAAAGTGTTGCAGAGATGTTCTCTCAGACACACTTTTTTAAATATATATGAAAGTATAGTAATTCCTTGTATTATTAACTAAATGTTCAAATTTGGATGGTGAGGAATAGATTTATTTAACAGTGAAAATGTCAATATTATCTTAGAGAAGAGAATTGCTGCAATAAATGAAAGACTGAGAAAAAAAATTGAAATGTTTTCATAATTAAATTGATAGGATTTATTCCTGATAGAATTTTTGTTTAAATAAGAAAATATACTAAAATGTAAGCTTCATTGCATGCAAGTAACCACATGTCATCTGAGTTACTTTTAGACCATTTTAAATATTTCAAGGTAGTTTTTAGTGTAACCAAATGTATCAAAATTGGAAAAAAAAATTCCCAAATTCTATTTCTAGTAACAGCATCTTGCTTATTTGTTCCTACACTTTTTCCATTCATTTTTTTATCTTCATCATAAGACAGTTTAAGATCTCTAATATTGTATTTTAAAAGTTTGTGGTGGGTTTTTTTGTTGCCCAAACTTCGTGCATTAGAATACATGCACCTCAGCTGACTTGCTGAATTCACTTTTGGTTTAAGTTCACCACCTTCAATAACACACCGAGAGAACAAGGTTCCACCCCCTCCCCCCTTCAAACCCAGTTTAAAGCCCTCTCAATGAACCCTGCCAACTCATGGGCTAAAAAACCTTTTGCCCTTTTAGACAGATATATTCCACCTGTGTCTAGGAAGCCAAGATCAGTAAAAGTTACCCCATGGTCTAGAACCCCAAATTTCATCTGTCAGCAACAACCCTTAAGCCACTTATTGATAGCAATAGTTCTCCTGTAACTTTCAGTATTCATCCCTGCCACTAATGGAATTGAGCAAAACACCACCTGCATATCTGCCCCATCAATCGACCTAGCTCCCTAAATTTCTTTTTAATTACTCTAGAGCCCTTCTTTACCTCATCACTGCTGGCCTGGATAACCAGCAGTGGATAATAATCAGTGGGCTGAATCAATTCAGGTAACCTCCCAGAGATATCCTGTACCTGAGCTCCAGGGAAGCAGCAGACTTCCCTGTGGGATAGGTCTAGTCAACATACAGGGCCCTCCTTTCCCCTCAGAAGGTGGTCACCAACAACCACTACCCTTCTTTTCTTTTTAACACTAGAGGTTCTGACTGTGCAGAGAGATGGAGGGAATCTAAGACAGTCACCTGGCAAAGTGTCTTCTGGTATATCATCAATCTGACTGTCAAAATCCAAGACTCCAAACATATTCTGTAAAGGTAGCTGGAAAGGTGGCATCTGGAAGGGTGATGGGGGACAGGAGAAATTTCTGCTGCTCCCAGAGGAGGAGACCTACTCCCATTCCCCACCATTGGCTATATCCCTACCTTCTTCATGATGGTAGGAGACACAAGTCTCCACTGGCTCCTGGGCAGCTCTGAGATATGGAAGAGTATAACTCCACCAATCAATTTCCCTTTCACTCTCTCGAATACTCCTCAGCCTTTCAACATCTTCTCTAAGCTCTGCTGATTTGGGGTAATGACTCTCACAATTCAGAATTGTAAGAGAGGTATGTTTATTCCACCTGGGACACATGTGGAATCATTTCTCAAAGCCATGTGCACAGGTAGATCTGTGCAACTCACTTATATTAGTTGGAAATACACATATTCATTAGATTTCTCAAATTGCCTATACATATCCATATCCCGTCCCTGCCTTTCCCCGCTTTGTATTATAATTAAGCATTACAAGTTCTGAGTCTGCGTAGTAAATTTTAGTTGATGAAGAAAGCAGTCTTCTTCAGGAGTCTTGGGCAGTTTTTGGCATGTCCTTCAGTTGAACTCAGTCTCCTGAGCAAGTGCAGTATGTCTCTGGATGCACTCCCCAGGTAATTCTGTCCTTGCTAAGCCCAGTGCTGACTCCTCCAGCTACAGGCCTTTTTTTATCTGACTCTAGTTTTAATGAGTTTACATCACATATATCTTCCTCTTTATGACTTCTACCTAGAAATTAAAATTCCTATGTGTTCTGTTACCAACTGTCTTTATCTAAGAAGCTATATTCTCATGGGGCCTGTTACAGGGTCTCTATAGATTTATTAAACAGGTTGTATATATTCCCAGTTTCTCTTCGCCATTTAAATATGTTTTTAATATTTTGAATTTTTGTATACATAGAAGTTCCCCACTTCACTGCCACCATACAGAGCAGATCATTCACCTACTCACACCAGACAAAGGTGTTTTTCGCATTGTCCTCCGGGACTACCAGGAGGCTCAGGCATTCCCTACAATCCCAGCTGTCAGAGGTCTGGACAGCAGCACCCCCCAACATAGGTGCGGTTTGAACGAGCACACTCCTATTACTAACAGATTTAATCATTTATTCACCATTGTTAGTGAGAGGAGGGAGACGGGGGCAAAAAAAAAAGACAACCGCACCTACCGAGCCAACGTCTGCAGCCCCGCCTACAAGAACTGCCGTGCAAACTCTCTATAACAGTCTCTCTACGACCCTGTTCGTCGTGCTCCCCAGCAGCCCTTGGCAAGAAGCCTAGCAGTGCTGAGCCCGCCCCTTGCCCAGCTCACAAATGGGGTCGAGGACGCCCAAGGCAGCTCAGAGGTTTCCTGAAGGGAGGCATGTCCTTGCTATTGTTCAGCTACTTGAAAGAAACAGCCCAACCCCCCGGGGCAGTTCGAAAACTCGCCGAGAGGAGGCAGGTCCTTTCTGCTGCTCAGTGCCTCAAAAAAAAAGGCACCAAAAGCCCTCCCAGGGCAGCTCGAAATCTTGCCGAGAGGAACTGTTAATGTAATACAGACAGTCTCCACTGCACAAGTCTCTCAGGAATGACAGCTGTTAGATTTCTCCACCAAATACTCACCAGATGGTGCTTTGGATATATTGCAGTAACTAGCAAAAAAACTCACAAAACTCAGTTTAAGAAATGCTCTCCGATCAAGATACATTGAACAGATTGAATTCATTTTAAGTAACTGGACAGATAAAATTGGAGTTAAACATATGGTTTAGTTATTCTTCTTTTTCTGTAAAAGTATAAAAAGCATAAATTTGGTTAAATTAAGTAAATCATCTTTTCAGAATGACTACACCAAAAAGTTTAACTTCGAACTGGAGAGCTCTAGATATTTGAAGGTAAAAAAAGCTGTATTATATTCAATATTGGAGGCTGTGTCCTAAGATAAGGAAAAGAACAGGTATACAAAGAGGGCCTAGGTGTGTCGTCTGTTTGTAAACAACAGTAAGAAGAAATAGACTGTTGAAGACAGTGTCTGACAACAAGTAAACTACACATGAAAAAAAGAACCTTTCCAGCTATGTCTGTCCAAGAACTTTTTTTTTCATGAAAGGAAGGGAAAAAAAAACCAAAGGGAAAAAATGAAAAGGGTCCACATTGACATATGGTCTAAATACAAGCTCAGAAATTACTGTCAATTTTCATTAAGCAGGTAAGATATGAAATTAATTATTCCCCTAGTAGGAAATATAAAAACAAAAATGTCCCTAGCTGAGTTAGAAATAATTTATACCTTGCTTTTGAGGGAATGAGGTAGGGGAGAGGGAAAGAGGAGCAGATAATCACTATTCCAAACAGTGATTTCTGAAAAAACAACATGTGTTATGACATTAAAAACAGTTGTGGATCTGTCTTTTCTGGAGCAGGTGTCCAAGAACTGCAAAATAGCAAATACGGTATTTATTCATAAAACCAGAAAAAGAGGTGTATGCAACTATAGGTCTCTGATTTATCTCAGAGCTATGCACAGTCTTGCAAGTTTTTGAGGCTACAGTAATCAAAGGCTTGAAGAAAGATAGAAAATGTCATAAAATATTATTTTTATCAAAAGTCAGAGTTAATGATGTTAGACTAACCTAGCACCTGTTTTTTTCTTAAGATAATTCACCTCTTAAGAAAAATACAGTAAGAATCATCCAGATAGATTTAAGTACATCTCTACGTTCAGTGCCTCAGAAGAATTTATCCTTTAAAGTGAGGAATGCAGAATTCAGAACCAGTAAGATGGTGCATCATGACTTTGGACACGTGCTGGAAAATGGGGGCTGCAGGGCTGGCCTCAGGGAGGAGAGACTGTAGCCACTACCTGACAAATACAACCAGTTCCAGACAGCTCTGTTAGACCCATCAGACACAGCTGAGCCCTCAGCCAGGATGATGTCGCCTGTGGGAAAGGAAATTTAAGAAAGGGTAAAAGCACTGCACAGAGAGAGAACAAGACAGGGAGTGACGGAAAAAACACGAGAGAAACACCTAGCATATACCAAGGTCATTCGAGGAGAAGGAGGAAGTGTTCCAGGCACTAGACCAAAGATTCCCCTGCAGCCCCTGCTGAAGATCATGATGAGGCAGACTGTCCTCCTTCAGCCCAGGGAGATCTACAGTGCAGCAGATATCCACCCGCAGCTCATGAAGGACCCCATGCTGAAACCCTGAGGGAAGCTACAGCCTGTGGAAAGCCCTCACTAGAGCAGGGTTCTGGTAGAAATTGTATCCTATTGAGGACTCATGATAGAGAAGGAGAAAAGCGTAGGGAGGAAGGTGCAGCAGAGAGAAGCTGTTAAGGATTCTATTCTTCTTTTGCTTGTGCCAGGGAAATAGATCACAGTAAAATGTAGAAATGAAGATGACCCTGAGAACAGGGAAAAATATTTTGTCTTTTCTTTCTCCTCACCATTTCTCTCTATTTTTAATTGGCAATAAATTAAATTAATTACTCCAAATTAAGATTACTTTGCCTGTGATAGTAATTGGTGAATGAATTCTCTGTCTGTTTAAGCAAGAAGCTTTTCTATCTTATTTATTCACCTTTGCTGTTGAGGAGGTGGATGAGAGAATGGTTGACAGGAGTCTAGCATTCAACCATAGTCAACCCACCACAGATAGTTAATAAACTGGCTAAGTGTAATGAGTAATATTGAAAGGGCAGTTGCTACAGTAATGGAGTTATAAAGGGTGTCAACTTGGCACACATCCCCAACCTGCTACCCCCATTTTCAGCAGCTTCCTTGCAGTGTGCACTATACCGTAGATGAAAATTCAGAAGATGAAGCCTCTGCTGAAGAGACGACTCAAATTTTATGGTCCTGAACCCTAGAATAATAGAGTGGGAATGACAGGTAGATGAATATTTTTACAATTGCATTATTAGGGACCAGTGACATGACATGCACCTTTTTGTTCTGTTACTTTATTTTCTGCTTTTTCTTGCTCCTCTTTCTATGTGCCTCTTTCCTTCTCTGTGATTAATTTATTTCACCTTTATTCTACTGAGCAGAAAGATTCTAGGGTAAAGCACTTTGTGGAAAGACCAAGTTTTCATCATTGAATAGAAAATCTGGGCTTCTGTCTGAGTTGTCTTAATAGCAGTTGCTATGGTGACAAACAGGTTGCAATGGTGGCTTTGATTCTCCCTCATGATTTCTATCTAGTTCCATAATAAAGGAGTTGCTGTGAATGTTTTCTGATGAGCTTTCTTTAGGGAAACTGTGAGGCCTTCAGCACTTTTCTCTTACTCATTTATATGGATATGTAATGACAATCCCCACACTCAAGCTAAGAATCAAGGCATGAGACAGAGATACTTACTAATTCCTCTCAGATGATCACTCTTGGCAATTTGGCTGTAGTATATCAAGGAAAAGGGGAAGTTCCAGTGTAAATGTGAACAGTTTTCAAACTAAGATTAATTTTAATTCCCAGCTAACCCTGTGCTGTTTTCCTTATATTGAAGGTGATCAGTGGTGGCTTTTACACTTCCCAGTCTAGCACTGCACATACGAAAAGGCTTCTTAGCTTTCTAGTATTCAAGATAACATAGTAAGAGACCAGATGACTATGCAGTACTTAAAAGTGGTTACTCTATATTCCTGTATTAGGTCTTCAACAAAGCAAGGAGAAAAATAACTATTTCTATCCTTTCCTGTCAATACACCATATGTTCCAAATCACATTTAAGTGGAGGCTTGAGTGTTGGTTTGCAAAAACTCCGTTGTTCTAACATGACAGCCTAACATACTGTAGTGCAGAAAAGTAGTTCAATTCCTTTCAATTCCTGCACAAACAGGAATGTTAATGGATGCTGGCCTGAGTTGTTATTGTAGTAAAAAGATGACAGAATAATTTTTTAATACATATTTATCCTGCTTAGGAATCATGTGAATAAAAGCAAGTTGTCAAGGTTGCATTGCAGCAATGTTTACAGCCTCATCTAAAACCTTTTAAAGATCAGTTTATTACTTCCATCAGCCAGTTTCTCTGGAAAAGTCAATAAGTAAAGCAACATATCAAGTATCTTCTCTAAATAGCTTTTACTTAAATACATAAGGAGATCCATGTTCTCTCCTGCCGATTTTTGGTCTTTGTGCAGATGACTTGGTTTACCCTTTGTGTGGTCTTTTGTTGTTGTTCTCCATTGATCAGCTTTCAAGCTGATCTCAACAGGTTATTAAGCCAGCGTACAAAACCACTTCTTTTTTGTGATGCACCAGCAATGCTAAAGATTTACTGTACAGTTGAAGAGATCCATTCCTCTTCCAAATCCACATGTTTTTTTCCAGGGTGCATCTGCCACTGCCCAAATCTTGATCAGGAATTGGAGAAACTTGTGAGGGTTTTATTCAAATTCCTGATGGTTGATTTATTTCTTTCTTTATGCATGTCTTAACATGATCCAGATTGCCCTTTATTGACCTACTTCCTCCTACAGATCTCCAAACTGCTTTCTGAGCGATTCTACTGATACACAGACTTACAAATCCAACTTAGTTTCAAACAAGAATGGAACAATTCAAGGTAAAGGAAAAATGGATGAAGTCTTTTTTTTTTTTTTTTATTAAAGGACCCTTTTCCTGATTTATCTGCTCTTACTCTTTAATTTTACTGTGGTTACATAATAAAAACACAAAAAATCCTGTTAGAAATCCAGTTAGAAATGCCATATTTTGGTTTGAAAATGTATTTCAGTTTTTCAAACATTGCTGGCTTTTGGTTTTTTCTTTTTCTTGGTAGGTAGATATGACTCCTGCAAAGTGTTATGTTTTCAGTAGAAGAAGTTTGCAGTAACTAACATTCTGACAAAGCTTTTCTGACTACATCTTTATACTACATATACTTTTCCTATACCTGCTGCTGAAGTAAAATATCAGCTCTGGGTAGTATTGCTTAATTGTATGTCTATTATTTTCTTGTTCTTACTTCTTTTCCTAATTCTAAGTCATAGCCTCATGTTAATCTGAATGGTCTGTAAAAGAACTTGAAAATTAAAAATATATAATTGTTTTATCAGCCAATTTTCTTTTCTCCTCTTAGGTAATTGTATTGCCTTTAGATTGATGAGATGTCAGCATCTTTCTGGATTTACACAGTCATTAGAAAGGAAATTTAACTGGAATCCCAGTCAACTTCAGGTTATCACTGAATAGAAATGTGGTCTTGTGAAAAGCATGCCTTGGAACAAATTGGGTATGACAAGCAGGGTGGATTAGTAGATTACAGTTCTGAAATTGTAAGAAGAAAGGTTGTACTATAACCTATGCTTCTTACAGACTTTGTCAGCACAATAGATGAGTCAAGTGTCAGTTTCTGTTCTCATTACTGTCTTTGTCCAGTACAGGAATCGTTAAAAATATAATTCCTAAAAATATCATGTCAAGCAAATCAGAATGTCATAATAGGAAACTACCTTGGTCTTTTCACTTTTCTGCAGTTTGATTGGCTGGTCATTATACTCCTTTCTAATATTTCAGTGAAGCTGTAAACAGGTAAAGAGCTGCAGTGTCAGCTAACCATGTAATTGAATAGGTCAGTGTATCATGACACTTATCACCCTATTCATTCATTTTTCTCTTATGGTATAAGTGCCAGAATAGAAACTGTGAGAGACAGATATTCTTCCATTTTGTCCTTAATTGGATCACAGGTAAAATTGTGTTTTAGCTTTCCTTCATATTCAGAACAGTTGATCCTTTCACTAAGGACACTGAACTAATGCAGCAAACCTAAGTATTATTTTTATTCCTCTCTGTGATTAGAAAATAAACATGTTAGGTTTAGTTAATACTTTTGTCTTCATACACACATATAAATTTTACGCATAAACAAAATATTGTCGTATATAGTATAATCTTCTCTGTGCTCTTCAAACACAGGATTCTTCTTTAATCCATGCTACATAACATACTGAATTAAGATACTTTTACAATCTAATCTAATTTTTTGTTATTTCATCACTTCCAAAGGTGTGGTAGGGACTCTCCAAAAGACAAAGAAAGCAAATAGACTCTTCAACTCTGATTTTTCACTGATTTAAGCAGGTACTTAGCTTCAGTCACACAGCTGATAAGTATTGCTGCCAAAGAATGTTAAAGGTAGAATTATAGAATGTATTTCATATATAACAGAAAGCAAGAAATAATGAAAGATTCAACATGTTGTCCTGGTTGCGGGAGGTGGAGGGGGGAATTAGGCGGGGGGTGGTCAGGGAATCCAAAGCCTACGGTCTTGTGAGTATGACTAGATTGCTATTCTATATCACCCCTGTCATCCCTGGGGGGCGCAGTTTCAGGGGGGAGGCAAAATGTGAACATACATCAGGGGGGTGCTGTTCTGTTTGTTCCTCGAGGAAGTTTCCAGGACCAGCACTTCGGACTCTGTCCCCCTCCTGTGGCTGCTCGTCCCTTTCTGTCCATCCTGTGCCCCAGGAGAGCACAAACAGATCATGAATGCAGCTCCAAGATGGTGAACTGAGTAAAGCTGAGCCCAGTCAAGCCCAACTAGAGCTGAAAGGAGCTGAGCTTGAGCCTTCTTGATGGCCATGTGGAACTGAGTCAAAGTAGCAAACATCTTTTGTGTGTAAAGCACCTCTCTTTTGTATACTTTTGTTATTAATATTGTTGCTGTTATTGTGTGTTTCTTATTCCATTGCTGTTAGTTTTCAGTAAATTATTAACTCATAGTCTCTGCCTTTGTTCCCCTTCAAGAACAAACAGTACTTGAAGTCACATAAAGTATTCTAGGACAAAGTTAACAGTTAAAAGATTTTTTGATAAACTTCAGTCAGGAGTGTGAATTTTTACTGCTTAAGTGTTCTGTGTCATGTGAAAACACTGAAGTTTTGTCTCTCTATGTATAGATTCCAAAACTCATGAGAAAACCGCAGAATTCTCTTGCATATGTTACACTATTATAATTTCCCAAATTTAATAAAATCCTCTTTCAAATATATCTTTTTGAGATTGAGAGCACTGTCATGCACAGTTATTTATTTATCTTATTCCTAGTACTTAATATAAAAAATGGTCAAGAGTGCCTAAATAACTACATATTTCATAAAAGACAGGGTTCTGTTCCTTGTTTATTCAAAATAATTGCAAAAGGCTTTTTGACTGAAGCAGACAAAAAAACAGGTAGAGCTATGGCAGGTTGGAAAGTAATAGTCAATTTACATTGCAAATTTAGTATACTGTGTTATGATATTTCAACTCTAAACTTCTTAAATGAATTGCTGCAAACTAAGGTGTTTCCACTAAAGAAAAGAAAAAAAAAAATACATTAAAATAGCTTATGACATTGCTATGGATTTGTTTTAAAATATTGCTCCCAGGCACAGTGCCAGATTTGAAGCTAGAGCAATCTTTTACCTTCTGCTAAATTACAACATCTTAAGTGTGTTTTAAGCAGAATTGCTGACACAACGTTGATCAAAACAGGCTGAAATTCATGGCTTTAATAGAGCTGTGCAATCGTTTTCATTAGCATAAATGTCTTCTGCAACACAAGCAAAACATAACTTTCCATTCACTGAACATACCACAGTTTTGTCTGGTTTTGTCATCTGTGATTTATGAAAGAATGGGTTACATGAAAAACCAGCAGGTTTTCCAAAAGAAAACAAGTGTTTCAAAAAGTGGCTTGTAAAAATTAAAACCTCGACTCAAGCTCAGATTATTAACTCATAGTCATTTTTAGTCGGGAACTTAAAAACACATCTAAAAAGTTTCACATGACTGGCTATAAAGCATCAGTTTTCTCTTCCTACTCCTCTTCCTCCTTCTCCCTGTGCTCCTTCTCCTCCTCCTCCTCCACTTTCTCCACCTTCTCCTTTACCTCTGACTCCTCCTCCACTTTCTCCATCTCCTTCTTTACCTCCACCTCTGCCTCTGCCTCTTATTTGTAGCATGAGGGAAGCAAAATAAGTGCAAAGCAGAGGAGGTATGAAGCCATATCATTAGCAACATTTGCTAGTGCAATGTACACTAAGGCCCTTTTCACAAAGCCCAGTTTTGAGACACAGTAGAAGGCAACAAGTCTGTGATTTCCTGAGCCACTGCCATTACCTGGACTCAAGGAGGTTTGTTTATTCCTGGTAGATCCATTTATTGCTTCTCCAATCTTATCTGATTCCACCAGCCTTCCCCTCAGTTTGGAAGAGGCAAGATGTGAGCCTGTTGATGCTCTCGCAGGTCCCTACAAGCTGCCTTTGCACTTTGGCAGCTTCATTCTAGCTCCATGTTTCTTTACTGTAAAGCAACCTTGTTCCTGGCCTCCAACCCTGACTGCATGCAGAATGGCTAGGATCTTTTGAACATAAACACAGCTTGAGCAATATATAGAGACCACATTCCCTCTTCAAAGCATTTCTGCCCGTATTTCTAAGCTTCCAAGAAGCTTACATCCTCTGTATGTGACATAAGGGTGTGGCAGCACATCTTCCCTTGGAATGTGATGGAGACAATGCCCTATTTGCAAATACATAATTGATGGTGTATTGTGTTTCAGTGGCCAGGTTTTTGGTAGTGGGGGGGCCTATGGGGGAGGCTTCTTTGAGAAGCTGCTGGAAGCTTCCCCATTTCTAGTAGAGCCAATGCCAGCTGGCTCCAGGCTGCACCCACTGCTGCCCAAGGCCAGGCCAATCAGGAGTCATAATAACCCCTCTGTGATAACATATTTAAGAAGGAAAAAAAAAGGTTCAGGGCAGATGAATATGGCTGCTACAGAAGAGCAGGGTGAAAAGCTGTGATTAACAACAATGTAGACACCCGAGTGAGAGGGAAGGAGGGGGAGAGGATGCCTTAAGTGCCGGAATGGGGCCCCTCCAGCCCGTGGTGAAAAACCATGTGTTGTCTCCCCGCAGCCCATGGGGGACCATAGGGAGTAGAAAATCCACCTGTAGCCTGTGGAGGAGCCCACGCTGGAGCAGGTGCATCCTGGAAGGAGTCTGTGATCCTGTGGGATGCTCATGTCTGGAGCAGGGGCCTGACAGAGTCCCACAGCCCATGGAATGGAGGAGACCACACTGGAGCAGGATTTTGTGGTAGGACTTGTGGCCTGTGGGGGACCCATGCTGAAGTCCCCCTGAGGGACTGCCCCCTATGGAAAGATGACTCATGCAGCAGCAGCACCTGAAGAATTGTTTTCCGTGGGATGAACTCATGTGAAGCAGTTTTGTAAAAGACTCTCTTCCTTGGGCGAGACCCCACGAGGAAGCAGGGGTAGGTCTCTCTCTCTCTCTGAGCAGCGGCAGAAACAACATCTGACCATAACCCTCCACTTCTGTCTTCCTGGACCACTGGGGGAAGGGAATAGAGCTTAAAAAGAGGGAGGGGTGGGGGGAAAAGGTGTCTGTAAGATCTATAGAACTTTTCACTCTCCAGCTCTGATTTTGATATTAATAAATTCTTAATATCCCTAGTTGGAGCCTGTGAAGCAGGCTGTGAAGTAAGGAGTGTTTTATGGTCCTTATCACAAAGTTCATGAAACCCTTTGTTTGTTTTTTTTTCCTCTCCTCTATCTGTTCACAGGGAGAGGAGTAGAAGAGTTTTGGCTGTGAGTGAGTCCTTGGCCTTTAGCCGGAGTCAAACCACTACAGGTGAGCTGAGAGGGGTGCCAGGTCAGGCCAGGCAATGTTGAAACCTATCTGGCTTCAACTCTGAATTAGCATCCTGATGGTGAGGCAACCACTGGAGTCACGTGACTGGCAGTCAATCACTTTTTACTATGAAAGTCCAGTCCACTTTCATAGTTTGCATTGTTCTAACACAACCCTCTTTGAGGTAAATGACTGGAGATTCCTCTCTTGGGTGGGGACAACTTTCAATGATACCTCTTGAGGTTGAAAGAAAGAGATCTCCCCACAGACATTGGTATGGGAGAGTTACAGCAATTTCTAGTGAATAATTATTTCTTTTTGCTAGATTTAATATCTTTGCTTCAATAATTGCTATCATATCTTATACTATAGTACCAGTATTTTTAGGGTTTACATTGTGTAGTGTAGTATAAGTACCTGATTAAGATCTTTTGCCTGATCATTTGTAATGATAAATTATACCTTTTATATAAATATTCTCAGTTTGCCATTGTTGTGGTTTTGTTTTTGTGGAAAACTTTCTCTATTGTTTACAAGCAGAGCTGGGCACAGCGGGTCAGGGAGCGAGGAAGGGAGTGTGCCTGTCCGTACGACATTGGGCTCCTGGGCGCCGGCGGGGAAGTCGGGGCCCAGCCCCTTCCGCCCCACTGTCGTTGGCCCTGTACCCCCTGGCCCACCATAGCCCCAGCCCCAGCACGAGGGGGCTGCACAGCCGCGGCCGCTCCGGGTGTGGTGTAGCAGCCCTGTCCCTGGCACTGTGGAAGCCGAGCCTGGCCCAGCCCCTTGGAGCCAAGCCAGGCCAATGGCGCTGCCAGAGATCAGAGCAGCTGCCCACTGGAGCCCTGGACTGGTGAATGCCATGCAGGCATGGACCAGCTCCCAGCAGGGCCATACCGAGGGCCCCCCGTGCTCCCTGCTCCACAGAGTTTTTCCCACCAGCAGACTCCCATGGAGTGAGAGGACCTGTGCCTTCACCCGGGGTGGAGGTGGGGGCTCTCCGGGATATTTTGTCAGGGCCAGCTTGGCAGGAGCAGGGTGCTCTGCCTGCTGTTGTGTGTTTCCCCGCTGGCTCTGGTAGGCCCCCTGCCCATGGCTGACCTGCAGGGGGCCGCAGCCCCCAGCCCAGTGCCTGCCCTGGAGCGGTGGGGACCTATGGGGTCCCCAAGCCTCGTGCCTCTGGTGGTCAAGCATGGCCAGGGTGGTCAGGAGGCTTCCGGTTGGGGGCTGGGAGAAGACAGACACCATTTTGGCTGAGCCACATGGCAGAAACAGGGAAGGCTTCCCATCATACAGGACCGGAAGTAGGTGGGAGAGATGAGGGACCAATCAAATTAAAGCCCACGGCTCCCCAAGGAGGGGGAAGGCATGGGAACAAGGCATACACACATGCATGAGCCGCGAGAAATGCTGGGCCAGAACAGAGGGTATAAAAGCAGTGGAGCCCAGACGCCATCGGCTTTTTCAGCTGTGCTGAGCAGGGAGGAGGACCTTGTGCTGCTCGGGAACCTGCCGGCGCCATATTGGCCACGTGCTAGCCGGGACACTGGGGACTGCTTCCTGAGCAACACAGAAGTTCAGCATCATCTGGGATCCTCTTTCATGCATTAAGGGCTTCTGTTTTGACTAGAAAACCCTACCCTCCGATAACCCACAGGTTCCAGGGGTGGGGGGAAGAGGGTTCCTCTAATCTCTTCACTTTTTATGTTCCAGCGATAAGACTGTTTTTTAATACATAATATATATTTTTACTTTTCTGTTTTAATGAAAGTTCTTTCTATCTTTATACTCAAACAAGTCTCAAAAATTTAATATTGAATTTATTCATTTTCACTGTCCCCTTAAACAGTGACGGCCATCATTAAAATCTGTGAGACAAAGTGTTTCAATCACACCTCTGTAATTCCTTAAATTTAAATTGTTGACAAAATCTGAGGCTAAGGTNCTGAGCAGGGAGGAGGACCTTGTGCTGCTCGGGAACCTGCCGGCGCCATATTGGCCACGTGCTAGCCGGGACACTGGGGACTGCTTCCTGAGCAACACAGAAGTTCAGCATCATCTGGGATCCTCTTTCATGCATTAAGGGCTTCTGTTTTGACTAGAAAACCCTACCCTCCGATAACCCACAGGTTCCAGGGGTGGGGGGAAGAGGGTTCCTCTAATCTCTTCACTTTTTATGTTCCAGCGATAAGACTGTTTTTTAATACATAATATATATTTTTACTTTTCTGTTTTAATGAAAGTTCTTTCTATCTTTATACTCAAACAAGTCTCAAAAATTTAATATTGAATTTATTCATTTTCACTGTCCCCTTAAACAGTGACGGCCATCATTAAAATCTGTGAGACAAAGTGTTTCAATCACACCTCTGTAATTCCTTAAATTTAAATTGTTGACAAAATCTGAGGCTAAGGTTGGATCCAGCTGCACCTAGGCTCCTCTCTGAGAAGGAGTTTAGAAAGTAAAGGGATCCTTTCTGCACCTCGTGACTCAATGACAGGGCTTTTTTAATAATGTTTAAAATGTTTAAAACATAAAATGTTAGTGTTTAAAATTTCCTTATCTGTTTTTTGCTATGATATGAAAACTTAAATGGCACTCCCAGTGTTTTAAGGAGAAGATGTTTAGTCCAACATGGATTAAAAAATATTTGTTTAGAATGGTAGAAAAAGTATTCAAAATCTATCAGTTTTATGTGATACACTTTAAACAGTTGGCTCTTTCTTCAAAAAAACAATGTCTGCAATTTCTGCATGTTTCAATTCAATGTAATATGCTGCAAAACTGTAGCCTTCCTATATAAAAATGTAGTCTTCCTATATGAAAATGAAGAATGGTATATCCAGCATCTTAGGTAACAAGAAGGACAAAACCAGCCAATGTCAAACATTTTAAATTACACATTTTGTGACATTGGTCACAAAGTTAGGGAGGCTTGATACCTGTTTTAAGCTTTGACCTTTAGGAAGATGCACTGATGAAAGTTGGCACAATTCTGGGATATGATAACAATGAACTTTGATAGAAATTAAAGGTTTGGAGTTGAAAGCAACTGTTTGAACATCATGGTTAAATTCACTCACTTTTCTAAAAACATTTTAAATGGTGAAAATATATGCTCTCTCTATGCCGCTTCATTTGTCTAATTTTTGGAGTCACGTCCCTTTAATCTTCCAGCAATGGTATATACTTTCAGCTGGCATTGCAGCAAGATGAGAAGCATGACTTAGCCTCTAAAGGTAGCAAGAAAGAAGCAGAGTATGGAGAAAGTAGCAGGTAAAATCACTATTACAATCTGGAAGAAAGATTAACCCAGTCTCCATAATAATAATCTATATTTAGTTGTTTACAACAACTTGTGGTTGCTAAATTGAAATAAATTGAGATAATGTATTGAGTGGCAGTTCAATTTTTATCTTTTCTTCTGTGCAAATTCAGAAAAATAATTTTATTTCTGTCAATAAGTACTATACTTTACTCATGTTAAAAATCATGATGGCTCTTTTCCAATCACTCTAGTACTTTGAAGGATGGACATGGAGCTTGGCAGTGTATTGACCTTAGTGAAAGGAATTATGCTTTTAATCATCCTTAGGGAAAGGATGTTATATTTAAGCAACTGGATAAGTTTCTTAAAAACACCTTTCATCATATTCTGTAGTGAAGTTCTTCAATTTCTCTCTTTCTACCCATGCTTTCTTTTGATTTCTTACAGTCTGTAGAGACCTGTTCACAACTGAACTGGATAACTGAACTACTGCAAATCCAAATGAGACTTCCTTCTTTTGACTGTTTCACAAAATCCAGTTGAACTGGCCTTGTTGTAAAGTTACATTAAGCTTCTTAAAACAATCTTTAATTCTGTCTCTTACTAATTTACAATAGTTTCCTACCTAAATGAAGGCACTTTCTGAGAAAATTTTTTCTTAAAGTAGCTTTTACTGCATGTTCTTGACTCTTCAGGTCCTAATTTCCAACTGTTACTAGGAAGCATCAGTAAGACAGTAATATTTTTCAAGGGCTCAGAGCACTCCCAACTCCAAAAAAGTCATTGGGCAATACAGTTTCTTTAATCTGTTGAAAATGTATGCCGTTAAAGCCCATGTTTTATTAGTGTTTTATCCTGTGCAAAATGCTAAAATCCCTTAACCCCTGCTGAGGTTAGTGGAAGTTAGGCTAAGTGCTGGATGCAAAGGTTCTGATTATAGCAGGCCAAAAAATAAAATGTTGAATGTGACAGATTTTGACTAACAGTTTTCCTGAGAGGAAAGAAAATCCTCTCTCTCTTTTTTGCTCTTTTTTTTTTTTCTTTAGTTTAAATAATAATGTTGTATACCAGCTCTGTTTCTGACATACAGAGGTGTCTGGAAAAGCTGGAAAAATCAGATATTCTGGGCAGTTCTCTCTTGTTGATACCCAGCAGCTGTAACATCTTGACACATCCAGCACAGTTTTTACCCCCCTGCGAGGGTGCAGAATCATGATGCTGTATCCACTTTTCACCTGAATCTTGCATATTGATGTCCCCTTGTCATATTAAAAATAGGAACGGGAAAAGTAATTATCAATAGTATGTGATACAGTGTTAGTCATAACTGTCTTTCAGGGTTTTAGAATATCTACAGAGTGCAAAGGATAATCCTGAAAAACAGGCAGATCAGAAAAACAGAGAATAAAATCCTAGAGTTACATTTTGTGACTTTGATCACTCGAACCCGATTTATAGCTAAACTGCAAAGATGCTTGGATTAGAGAGCAGTGAAGGGTACCAATGCATAGATAAGCAGACAGACAGAGAGAGGCTTTTACCAGTTTAAAAGGTTGGACTGTTTTTTCACAAACTTTAATACATTCATATCTCCAACACACGTATATGGAAGATTCATTCACTTTTCCTCATTACTACTATTGTCATGAAGATGGCTGACATTTAAGTATTCTCTTTTATTTCCCAAATACAAGATATCACAACTATAGGCAATAGTGTTTACGACAATTACTGCTAAACATTGTTACTTTTTTCTTTAACAGTAGTCATATGCACAAAAACTGCAAAACAGTGGATTAGCATCCATTGTTGTCGTGCCAGGGTTAAAACTGAAGCATGTATCACCCTTTGGAGGCTCCTGTGGCTAAAAGAAAAACCTTAACCCCTCATTATTCCCTTGATGAAAGAAACCTATAAGGCGAATTAAGAGACTCTAATATATTAAATACTGTATTCCTCAATTCATCCAAGAAGAGCCTGAAACAAGTAAAATATTGCTAGTGAATGATGGAGTGGCAATGTCATTTCTGCACAAGGGCTAGCAACTTTTGTGCGTATTTGCAAGGCAGGTATATGATGAGTTTCTCCTCTCTGCTTAGACCAAAGGAGTGATTATTTTTGTCCATCATAGACAGGATATTGCATAGAGGCATGCCAATACTTTCATCTGTTAACACGTACATATAACTTTTAGAGCAGTAGAAATAGTGTGCTTAGTACTTGCATAAAGTTCCATTAAAACCTGCATGAAAATAAGATTAAGAAGCCTCTGTTGGTGTGAGTGGAAGGAAGAAAAATAAGACACCTTATATCCTAACATTGTACTTACCGAAGTAAAAAACAAATAAATAGGCAGGTAGGAAGCAAGATATTCACATTGCTTCACAGCTTATCAACATCTGATTTCTTTGATAGTATCAGGACATTTTAAAACTAACAAAGTTGAAAATTACTAGTTCAGTATTCCTATCCAAAATGCTAGCTGCATCACATTTCAGACTTTGTTTCTTCCACATCTCACTGCCAAAGGAAATAACTAATTTTTGTTTAAGAATTTGAAACTGTGCAGTGACAAGAGTTGTGTATGTCCACAGTATGATTTCCATCACACAGAATTTGATCAGCTCACAATCTTTAAATTGTGGCTTCCACGACATGCAGTTAAATAAAAAAGTATTATATTGCCCACAGATCACAACTATCTAAGGGAAGACTTTGGGTCAATCTTTTCAAGGCACCCAGCAGTGTAATAATAGTCCTGCAAATAGCATGTAGGTATCTCAGCTGTTGAATTTGTGTAGGACTTTAAAATTTGCTAACAGCAACTTGTTTAAATATGTAACAGTTCAAGTAGGGAATAAGGCTAAAATGTACTAGATTATCATAAAATCACAGAATCATAAAATCACAGAATCATTAAATGGTTTGGGTTGGAAGGTACCCTAAAAAACATGTAATTCCAACCCCGCTGCCATGGTCCGGGACATTTTCCATTAGACCAGGTTGCTCAGAGCCCCATCCAGGCTAGTCTTGAAAACTTCCAGGGATGGTGAATCCACATTTATGTGCACAACCACCCTCAAAGTAAAGAGAGATTACAAGAGAGATTCTAAAAGAGAGTAAAGAGAGATTACATCCTAATATGTAATCTAAATCTAACCTCCATGATTTTAAAGCCATTCTCCTTGGTCCTATCACTGTAACTTGTCACTTACCCTTGTAAGATGTCCCTCTTTAATCTTCATATAGACTCTCTTTATGTACTGGAAGGCTGCTATAAGGTCTCCACAGAGCCTTCTCCTGGTTAAACAGCCACAACGTCCTTCATAGAGAAGTTTCTCTGATCATTTTTGTGGCCCTCCTCATTCCAAGAGGTCCACGTCTTTTTTGTGCTAAGGGCCCTGGAGCTAGATACAGTACTACAGGTGGGATCTCCCAAGAGCTTACTTCTTTAAGATAACTTTTTATGTGCAACTACAGTGAACATTTGCTCCTGTGCTCTCAGAGAGGCTTTGTTCTTCAGTGTTGCAAAATATAGTGTTATTACACTTCCCTTCCCCTCAATTTCCTAATGGGTCACTCTTTTTATTTCCTCAACTCTGCTTAATTTGTTCTGAGCTGGCATTGCTTTAAACCACAACTAACAAAAAATAAAATGTCTGCAACCATGAATTGGTTAAATTTTATTCTCTAAACTAACATTTAAGCTTTCCTTTCATCCTGTGTAATACAAAGGAATTGTATTGTTGTACGACTGTTAGAAATAATAACCTTTTTCTGATTACTTCAAATATTAAGCCAAAGATTTTTTGACAACTGAACTAATTTCAAGCAAGTATATAGAAAAAAAACACACAACTTCCACTGCATTTCCTCCTACTTATCATTCTGTTTCCAAGCACTAGACTGGTCAGTGATATATGACACAATATTTAAATCATCTCAAAATTCAATACATATCACAATACTTCAGCATGTTATTATTTCAACACAATGTATATCTATGTAGAATTAGAAAACCAGAAGAAAATCAGTGGAATTTCTACTGCTAGGTAAAACTAATTGATTTTTCTTCCCTCATGCATTTCTTTTTATCTCTCTTGGATTTCTGTGGCTCTCCTTGTTGTTCTATATCTTTCATAAGAATATCTGGAAAACAGCTTCGCAGATAACTGTGAATCTAGTTGATTAGAGCATGGTGCTAAGAATGCCAAGGCTGTAGGTCAAGGATCCTTGTGGGTCCTTTCCAACTTAGAATATGCTGTGAAATATTGTTCGACTAGAAGCATAACTTGAGTCTCAAAATATATGCCAAAAA
>WEIV01029499.1:173893-268831 GCA_013390005.1 Calyptomena viridis | reverse complement strand
CGCGGCCCGGCCCCGCCCGGCGATGGCGGGGCGGGTGCTGCTGTCACCGGGTGGGGATGAGCTGCCCCTCATGGCGGGAAGAGGTGTCGTCCAGCCCTCTCCTGCTCGGGCCAGGGGCTCTGGACCGTGCCAGGCACCCTGGGGTGTCTCCAGGGGTCACAGAATCACGGAATACTTTGGGCTGGAAGGGACCTTACAGGTTATCTAGTTCCAAACCCCTGCCATGGTCTGGGACACCTCCCGCTAGACCCGGTTGCCCAGAGCTCTGTCCAGCGTGGCCTTGAACACTTCCAGGGATGAGACATCCACAACTTATCTGGGCAACCTGTGCCTCACCACCCTCACAGTAAAGAATTTCTTCCTAATACCTAATAGAAACATTCAGTTTAAAGCCATTCCCCCTTGTCCTATCACTGCTTATCTTCGTAAAGTGTCTCTCCCTCTTTTTCAGAAGCCCCCTTTAGGTAGTAGAAGGCCATAGTGAGGTGTCCTCAAAGCCTTTTCTGGGCCGAGCAATCCCAGTTCTCTCAGTCTGTTTTCTAGAAGTGCTCCAGCCCTCACCTGGCCATCTTTATGGCCTCTCACGGACTTGATCTAACATGTCCATGCCCTTCTTATATTAGTGACCCCACAGCAGAATGCTGCGCTTCAGGTGGGGTCTCATGAGAGCAGAGTAGGGGTGGTGTGTCATCTGCCTTGCCCTGCTGGCCACGCTGCTTTTGATGCTGCCCAGCACGCAGTTGGCTTTCTGGGCTGTGAGTGCACACTGTTGGCTCATGTCCAGCTTCTCATTCACAAGAACCTCCAGTGAGGGGACTCACTCAATGAGCTCTTCTTTCATTCTGTACTCATGTCTGTGGTTGCCTTCATCCAGGTGCAGCAGTTGAATGGAGACTTCTTGTGTCACAGCTTGTTTCCATTTGCTCATGTTCTCTCACAAGGCACTGCCCAGAAGAACCTGGCTCCATCCATGCTATGCTCCCATCAACTCCACACGCTGTGAAGACCCACTGAGCCACTTTCTCCAGGCTGAGGAGCCCCAGCTGTCTCAGCATACACCTCCCCTCCCCATCTGACAGATGCTCCAAACCCCTAACCTACCACCATGTGCTGTGGTGTTTTCCCTGCCCAAACTGTTTGATCATCACTTCTAAGGTCACTTTTGGGGGGAGTCAGTGGGATGCCTTTACCTTTAATAACCCTTAATTATTTTCCCTCTTGTATTTTTCCTGTTGTTCTCTGGACCTCTGTAAGCTTGGAGTATCCTCAGCCCTCTCAGCCCAGGAGTAACAGAGGTGGCTGTCTGCCCCGTGAAGAGCTATCTCCTGTGCCGTGCTTTCATGCAACACTCCCCCAGCTCATTGCTTCCACCCAAAAGGACAAATTGTTCCTTCTCCACTCAACTTTCCCTTTATAAAACCACTATCCTATCTGCTTTCAATTGTCCTTTCTATTTTTTCCAAGCCGTAATCCAAGGAAATCATTCCTCATATGGAAACTGTTATACAACACTGATTCCCTTTCTTGTTCTTTCTGGGCTGGTCTTGTGTTGCTGTGTCTTCTGCTGGATGGGGCCAAGGAATTTGACTCATGCTGCATTCAATGTGAAGGTGCCCCAGACATTTATGTAATGGTACTAAGTGGTCTTCTGGTTTGCTCTATTCTTAATTCCTACTGATTCCTAATATTGAATTGTCCTTCTGCCCACTAAAAAGCACTGGAGCTAATTTTGTTATTAAACTATTACAAATAATCTCCCATTTCTGAGATGCTTAGATAATATGATGCACATAAGGCTAGGATTGCTTTTTACCACAAGTACTTCTGTAAATGTATCAGTACTAAATTTTGTCTTTTATTCACTCATTTTTTCACGCTACATGTACTTAAGGTTGTCCCTCAACTTAGCTGCCCTTTTTCACAACAACTATAGAAAATAGTGAAGAGCAAGGGTCCTTGTAGCACCCCGTGAGTGACTTTCAGCATGAAATCTGATCACTTTTCACTGTCTTTTAACCAGTTATTTAACATCCATGGACTCTTCATCTCATCCCATAGTGATTTCCTTTACTTAAGAAGCTTTAACTAAAGACCTTCTCAAACATCTTACGGAAATGTAAGCAGGTTGTATTAATCCAAGTCCCTTATCTGTGCATTGAGTCCTTTGAAAAAAAGTTTAAATTCTTCCATGTTATGTTTTGTTCCTTCAGCCACTTTTCTATTTGTTTGTTTGTTTTTTGTGGTTTGGGGTTTTGTTTGTTTGTTGGTTTGTTTTTAGTGTGTGTGTGTGTTTGTTTTGGTTGGTTCGTTGGTTTGTTTTCGGGGGGTGTTCTAGAATGGTTTCAGCCAGGTCATGTTGTGTGGCTGACAGACCTACTTATTCTGCTGGAAGTTTTTAAAGATTGATCTTGCACTTGTAACCTTCCAAGCTTTCAGTTCTAGAACAGTTCCCAACTGCTACCCCAGTTCATAATCCAGATCTTTCATATTTAAGGGCCTGTAACAATCTGTGGAGGACATGCTGCACTGGTGACTTGATATTTTGTTCCTTAACTCTGTTCCTGTTGGCGCCTCAAACCAACACAGATGCAGTCCTTCAACACAGGTGTCGGGGCACAGCTGGCACAGGGCTGCCTGCACCAGGCAGGCAGTGGTAAACTCCTTTTCATGATCTCTGTATCAGGCTGTGCAGCCTGGTCCAGCAGTGGTGATGTCCTGGGGCCCTTTGGAGGCTTCGTTCTGGTTTCACAGCCACCATCCAGCTGAGAAGCTGAGAACTGTCCCAAGAGGTTCATACAAATAACTGGATTTTTATTATCATTGTAATCACTTTGGCTGGCAGGTTTCTACAGTCGAAAGATATTTATGACTCTGTTTCTAAAACATCAGGTGCATTAGCTACCCTGGAAGGGAAATACCAAATAATTTCCTTTCTTAACAGTGCACGTTTAAGTGAAAGGCTTTAATTTTATATGTAAACAGAGAACAAATGTTCTGCACAGACAGACAATCTCTTTGCACAGAACAGGAGACCCCAATTTTAATGTTTACAAAACAGGAAGAGGGGAGGGCTTAGAATATTTGTTTTTGGCAGCTCAAATGAAAGCTTTTGAGAAAGAGTTTGCACGTGTTTGTTGCTATGATATAAATTCTATTAGATTTCAGTCCTGCAGTTCTACCTCACGTGTGTTCTTAAATGACCAAGGAAAACAAAGAAGCAAGAAATAACTGAGAAACATCAAAGGAACTTCAACATATTGGTTGACTGGACATCAGTGTAGGACACCATTAAGCTACAGTGAGAGTGAAGCACAGTAAAGTTTCCTATATTTGAACATACTTCAAAATACAGAAGTGGAAAAAATAAAATTCAAAAAAACAAAACAAAACCCAACAAAACAGCAACCTGAATTTACATTCAAAATCAAATTTGGATAAACAGTTTCACAAAGTTTTTTGTGTAGTTCCTCTGCAAGACCTATAGCTGATATGAGCAGGCAAGAATGAGCACTATCTAACTAAAAATTGAGCTATAAACATTCAAGTATCACTAAACATGGCCTGATTCTGCCTGTCTTCCTTGCAGAGCACAAAGACCAGCCTCCTGATGGCTTAATTACAGGTAGGGAGTGAGGTTCTGTTTGGTGCAAGGAAGAGATGCAGAATCAGGACCACAACAACCAGCAACTACAAAATCAACCAACTTTCTTGGAGGTTGCTTAGGGCTAGACTTTTAAAGACATTAATAAAAGCTGTTAGAAACTAACAGCAGGGATACTGCTGAACCCATCAGGTGCTAAAATATATTTGTAGGTTCCTAAGTGACTTCAAAAATCTGTCCCAGTGCAGTTTGCTCATTTAACAGGGAGAAAAAAGAAGGGAGGATCACTTAAATGTTGATGAATTCATTGAGCCAGACTTTGAGAAACTGCTGACTTTAATATTAACACCTGCTCCTTCAAAAGCCAACAACTTAAAACAGTCCCTGGTAGTGTTTTACCTAGTGTGAACCCCATGATTCTGCACAGAGCTCATGGATGCTATGCCATTTGCTCCTTACTCCTGTGGAAATCCTGTGCAGCCAATGTGGATGCCAAGAGGTGTGCTGCTCTGCTCAGCTGCCGGATTGGATCTCAGGAAAAGCTCAAGTGAACTCCAGAGGAGAGGAAATGGTGGTGGGTGGTGTGTGGCTCTTGGAGCTGAGCCCTACAACTCATATTCACTCTTGTGAGCACTGGCTATGGGGTAGGACTATCAGCATATGCCTTGCTCCAGTTTTATTAGCAGCATGTCGCCTGGCAGTATTAGGTTAATCATTGGACTCGATGATCTTAGAGGTATTTTCCAACCCTAATGATTTTATAATTCTGTGTTGTGAAATCAAATGCGGCCCTGTGAATGATATTAAAAGCAGCAATTTACAAGGAATTTACAAGGAATCTGTCAGAAGTGCACTTTTGTCATGCAGAGCCGTGTAATGGATCCTGTTTCCTTGGTAGGTGATGAGGCAAAAGAAGATCAGTGCTGTTGACAGCACAAGAAGTCCAATGAAAAAAAAAGCTGCGAATATCAGGCTGGTTTCTCCAGGACTCAAAGTTTTGCCAAAAAAATTGCCCCCTTTGTTGTCATAATCTGTTAAGAGAGGAGTTGTTAATGAGAAGTCTACATATGAATCTGAAGAGTTTTAAATGACATTTCAAAAAATCATTACCATTGGCAGTGGTTCTGTTTGTTGCAGTAGTTGTATGATATGCTTCAGTTGTGAGTCCTCCTTCTGAAGGAGCTTCCCACTCTGTTCAGAGAGAAAAAAAGCAGTTAAGATGAAAGCCTGAATAATTTTTTTTAAAGTAGTTCTGATTTTATTTAATTATTTCTACCTTGTTGATCTAAACAGAAATCGTGATTAGATCAGCATAGCTGTTGCTCTGGACACCTCCAGGGGCAACATCCCTCTTCTCTTTAGGCATCTCTGTTACTTCATTATTTATTCTAATGATAGGACAAGGGGTAACTGTTTCAAACTGAAAGAGGCTAGATTTAGATTTGACATAAAAAGTAATTTTTTTATGATGAGGGTGGTGAGACACTGTTTCCCGGAAAAGTTGTGGATGCGCCATCCCTGGCAGTGTTCAAGGCCTAGAGAAAGGTGCGTTGGAACTAGACTATTTTTAAGGCCTCTTCCCAAACTATTCAGTGATTCAGTTCTGCATTTGCTCGTTCATTTGAAATTTCACAGCTCACACAAATATGTGGTATAAAATAAATTCACCTTATCCAAGGAAGGAGTATTTTGGCTAAATTTGGCCATAACATTTTTCATCCTGCTGCTACGTGGTTGCAGGTACAAGGTGTGCCTGCTGGCACAGTTGCAACCCCTGAAGAGGAGTGGGGACCCAGGCAGGGCATACTGGATCCAGATATTTAGTGAAGTTATGTGATGTGGAGAGGCTCACAAAGCATTTTTGGCTTCAACCACATTTGGTGGAAGGGACCAGAACCACTCAAAAAGTTTTCTTAGTCAAAGGATTGCTTATTTCTTGGACAAGATGCACAATCATTTTCTGGAGCATCTTTTATCTCAGCTGGTCTCTGCCTTTGCAGAGAGGAGCTCAAATAGCTCTGGAGTCGCCAGTGGTTGCAGGGAGGAACCAGCACCATGCCAGCCTGTAAGCCCTCCTGCACACTGTGTGGCAAAAGGGATGAAAACCAGTTTTGCAGATGTTTTCTGCACCACCTGCTGATGACTAATGGTCTGCAAACTGTCTCTGTCCCAGAAGGACACTTGTGAAGCACAGGCTGTTTTTAAGTTACAGAGTGCAGCAAAGATTACTGTCTTTGCCATGTCATGATGGATGTTTGTCCTGTCCCAGGACGATACTGACTGGCCACGGCAGTAAGGTACAGGTTCTTCCCACCAGAGAGCAGGGTACAGTGGTGATGTTAGCTCTCTTCCTTTCCTCCCTGCCTTCCACCCAATTGTGCTGCAACACCATTTCTGAGTCCTAGAATGTTTCTGATACTACACCTGATTTATTGATGGTATAGGTTGTCTCCATGCCAGCATGGATGTGATCAGCTACGTGGCAGTGCAGAAGCCATGTTCCAGGGTTTTCTGCTATTAGTTCAACTGTCTGGAAAGTCCCAGGAAAAAGGTCATATACATCTCCTCTGTGGTCCTTATCTGTCTGTGGCAAGGCAAAACCAGCATTGTGAGAGTCATGCCTCAAATACCCCCATAGGCACTGAAACATTCCAGTTAAACTTCCGGCTCCTCAAGGCAAATCAAATGCTTCTTTTTGTACATTTCTAGTGATCCCCAGGGCAACTGTGGTCTGTGGACATCTCTCATTTAATCTATTAAATAACAACAGGAAACCCCTCCTGATGACTGTAAGTACTGGTTGATCACAGGTCTTTCTTTGAAAGACAGATTTTTTAGGTAGTCCTGTCAGTGGCAAGCTGTCACCATATTCTAAGCAGGATAACTCTAATATCGTCTAATATCTTCCCTTATACCCGTGGATAAACACGTATTGTAACCATGACCTCTAATAATGCCCTGTATTCATGTTTCATAACAGGCTCAGAGTTATAGAAGCTTTGCAAAGATCTCATTCATTTTAAGTTTCCTCACATGCAAAACTCCTGCCAACCTCATCATCAGCCCAGGACTCCATGCCCAAGCTACAAAACCAAACTGGAACCTGATTATTTTTTTCCCCCCAGAAATTTCCCATCACACTCTAAAGGCTTTACTCTGATTTATTTTACCAACCTTGAAGATGAAGGTCTGTGCATGGAAGTGAACTGTATGGATATCCACTTCATTACCCATTCCTATCAAATACCAATTTGTCCTATCACCTTCATTCATTGTTAGACCCAAGAGACTGTTATAAATCTTCCCATTGATTGCTGGAAGAATGACAAAATAGGGATGATTAATAACTGACTGTGGTATAAGTGATGGTAACATCCACTTCAGGCACCCTTTGGACTTCTGGGGAATAAGGGATGCCCAGGCAGAGAGGAGACAGGTGTGTGTTGTTAGGGCAAGGGCTCTCCATAGTGACCATTGCCGTTGCAGGGAGACAGTCATGGGATTTTTCAGTTTCCAAATCATTTAACTATACATCGCCAAACATTTTTCTGTCTTGAAAAGTATCAAATTGGTTTTTTACTGGTTGAGATTGAACTCCTGAACGAACAGGATTTATGCTGAGAAGATACATGGAAAAAGAGGAAATGGAATTTTTTGCCTAAAATGGGTACCACCTGGAGAAAGAGAAGTTTGCTTCACCAGGGCTGTTCATATTCCCTCCCAGTCTGTTCTGCCCAGCTCCTGGGCTGGTTGCTACTACAACCAGAGTTTTAAAATATCATCCTTACACTGCTACAGAACAAGTCTGCAAGGAACACGGCTCCCAAGTGACAAGGGAAGTCTGTCAGGCCAGCCACTTCCCATGTGTATGGGACTAAACTATCTTGTTAGAAAAATATCTTTGTTTGGCTTCATGAAATCTTTTTGTTTCCAGCATTGCAGTTTATGAAGTTGTCACATGGTTGAGTAACTGCAGGTGAAGTCCAATGTTTTCCTAAAAGGGCTGTGAAAAATATACCTCTGTCCTCTTGGCTGCAGCCACCAAGTCCTACATACCATGCTTGCTGTTGCCTTCTACAAAGTTCTCAGTGGAATTAAAATCATCAGGGTTCTTATGAAGGTATGTTTCAATATTTTCTTTCAAATACCAGGATTCATTTTCATCAAACACCATAAATAGAAGAGTAAATTCACGATCAATATCTTTCCTTAGACCTTGTTCATCTAGAGTTCCTTTTCTGCAAACCACAAGAGGCCCAATCAGACCACTGTATGTGTCCTGAAATAAAATAAGTACATGTATTACAGATTCTCAGTTCATCCAGTTATGAAATAGATACAGATTAATTAAAGATTAAATTCCAGATGAGGAAAAAAATCAGTGCTCCGATTAAAAATTTCTTTCTCTACGTATCCCTGTGTTAATTTACCAAAGCAATGACCTCCAGTGGTCCCTTCCAACCTTACCCATTCTGCCATTCTATGATTCTCTGCAATGTTTTGCCTTCATCCAAAACCCCTTCAACTATTCTTTAAGGAGGAAATCACATTACCATGGTGTATCCCTTGGGATTTCAGTAAAAGAAATTACCCAGGCATGTGCATGTGCATGTTATCAAAGAGGACAAAGCATCTAGCTCTGTAAATGGTTCCTCTAGCCTGTGATCCTCTCCCAAATGAGAAGCAGAATCCTTTCAGAAACATTATGCAAGGTGAGATACTTTAGCTAAAGCAATGTAGGCTGTAGTGGCCATTTCTTGGTTACCTTTACAAAATTTGCTGTTGAATAATAAACCCAAGTGATACAATTTGGATCTGTTTTACCAGGACCGGATCGTTCTGGGACATTCCATCTGTAGGTGTTTATTTCCCCTGAAACAGAGAGAAGAATTTTACCATGAGCAACTGGTATTAAAAGCTTTGAATAGTATGGAACTCAGATCTGCTACCCTCCTCATCAAAAAATGATCTGCATCAAAACTATCTGTGGAAGAATGCTCAGGCAAGCTTGGGGTGAGCAGTGCAACCTGGGCTAGGAAGATAGACAGCAACGATTTCTAGATGATGGTAGTGGGGACTGAAGGGTTCAGGAATAATTGCTGTTCTGAGGGATTTGTTTTCTGTCTTAACTTTTTCTTCTAAACTCCTAAGGAAAAGTCTGTCCTTAGATGTTGCTAAGGAATTCTTTAGTCTTGCTCTCAGACACCTTCCCATGTCTAACTCATCCCAAGCCTGCTCCCGTGTGGACACAGGAGACATGACAGTAGTGTTCCCAGTGTTACACCTCAACTGGCAGCATCAAGATCATGGTACAAATAAAAACCCAAAGGAATCATATCAATGGGCTACATTTTTTCTCCACATGTATTAAGCACAGGTATTCATCAAAGTCCAGCAAGACATATGTTGGCTCATATTTGGCCATGAGTTTCTGTGTGAATGTACTGTACAGTACAGCTGCTTACAGGAAATTTCATCTTGCAAAGAGGCTTATTATATCAGAATTTCTTTTAATTTAGTTTCACACTGAAGCTCACAAATACTGTGAAAAAAATTGCATGGGTGTTGGAAAGCAAAGGTATGTACGTTTTGGATCAACTATAATGCCTGGGTTTGAGTTTAACTTCCTACCAGAATGTAAAACCTAACACAGAAGTTGAAGTTCAAAAAGTTTTATGGGAATTTTTCTACGTAAAAAATTGCAGTGCTGTGAGAACTATTTTTCACTATTTTTCTCACTAGCAACTGAGACATATTCGGTACACTTTTTCAAAGATTTTTAATTCATATGGGAGCTACATTTTACATTTTATACATCAGGTCTGAATTCAAATGCCAATTCTGTGTAGCTTAATAGAGTGGTGGAGTTAATATTGTCATCTGCAACTCTTCCACCAATTTTGAAAATTTTTAAAACATTGTTAATGTGTCAGCCTGTAGCCAAATGCAGCACTGGCTTACTCTTCTCTTGCCATGATTGTGGGCCTGCTTCTGGGGTTTTTTGGAGGTTATCCATTACATTCCTGTTTCTATCCCTGATAGGAATGAATGTTCATTCTTTGCCCAAACATGTTTTCTTGATCAAGAACCTACATGTATAACAACTCAGAATCATAGCTGAGTAAACACTAAGCATATTGTACCTGGGTCAACACACAGATATGTGCCGGCGCAGATATGTGAAAGAGGAATTATCATTCATGTGTTAAAATGCTTTTATGTACAGCCTTTGTAGGTCAAAAAAAAAAAAAAAGACCCTTACCTGGGAGGGTGATCGGTGTCTCGGGCTGTTCTTCACAACCCACTTCTTCTATACCATGTGCACTTATTGAATAAGGCCTGCTGGCTTTGTTCTTAAATATGATCAGTACAGAGTCACCAACCTCGGCATGGAGTAATGGCCCTAAATTCAAACAGAAGATTCTTGCAATTAACACTGCCTTTCTGATTTCAGTAAACTTTCAATAGGTTGGCCTAGGAGTGGAGCCAAGGTCTTTTTCAAAACTCTCAGGGTTTTCTATTCTTTTAGCAAAACCATCAAAATTCATTTGTTATCTCAACTGATGGAAAACTGCATATATACGAACAATCTCTTTTATTTTTGGTCAATGAAGAATATTGTTCACTCTTGAGGCAGGTTTTTGGACAGCTTGTTTTTAAGGAAAATTCTGGTGGATGGCTTTTGTATTTTTCAAGATTTTATTTCTTAAGCTAGCTGCTTTTTTTTTTTTAAACTATTTCTTTTACTTTTGCACTGCAAAATAAAAAAGGAAATATCAAATATATTCCTAGACAGTGTTGTCCTGAGGGAATGGAAAGAAGCTGTGTCAGAGGAGATTTAGGTTTGATAACAGGAAAAGGTTCTTCACCCAGAGGGTGATTGGGCACTGGAACAGGCTCCTCAGGGAAGTGGTCACAGCATCAAGCCTGGCAGAGTTCAAGAAGTGTTTGGACAATGCTCACAGGCACATGATGTGACTCTTGGGGCTGTCCTGTGCAAGGCCAGGACATGGACTTCAGTGATCTTCCAACTCGGGATATTCTATGATTCTATGACTACATTATGACCAGTTGTTGCCTACTTTTCACCCCATAAAAAACACGAGCTTATGGTTATTTTATGATGTGTAAAATTATGTCTTGCCCAATTGCAGACAGAAATCCAGCCCCTTTATATTGTCTTAATCTGCCTGCAAGAGTCTCCCCCATGTTACAAGCTCTAAAACTAAGGTGAATCCTGGAATTGGTATTTTAACATCCCCTTGTTAGTACTTCTTAAGAAAGTCCTAATTCATGTTCAAGAATTAATTATTTAATTTGGAAAGCATCTTTACTCTCAGCAATTGTATAAATTGTGTGTAAAATCACTGATAACTTGGAATAGGCATCAGTGTTCCTTGTCTTCTGTCTTAACAAAGCTGGAAAAACTCTTACTCCCCGGGCTTGGTTTGTGAGATGTGAGAGCTACTTGCCCAGGATTTCCAAGTGTTCCTCCTCTTCTGTCCTCACTTTGTGATGTGTGAAGTTGCCATTTGTGTATTCCCTGTAAACCACCTTCTTGTATTTTGAACCAATCAGATCTTCTGCTTGGCTCAGAAAAACATGCCCATAGCTGGAAAAATAAAAAGGCAACAAAAGCATTGAACCTTAAATATCTAATAGCTAGTAACTGTTGTGTTATTCACAAGAGATTTTGTAAAAATACACAACTTGACCCAGTGTGATGATTGGTGTGCTGCAAGAGATTTTAAACAGCAAATAATAACATTGATAATCCTCACTAAATGCATACCCTCTTCAAACAGGTAGAGCTGAGGCTAAGTTGCACTTACCATAAAATTTAGGGAACACAAATCCTTCACCAGAGATGTCAGAGCAGAGATGAAGTTCAAGATAAGAGTGAGTTCAGCTGCTCTCTCCAGCTGCATTCTTTGCTCCAATAAAAGATACTGTCTGTCCCTGAAAATCTAAATCCTCTTACAATGGCTGCTTTCACTATCTTGGCTATTATTCAGCCACAGGAAGATGGTAACCAAAGCTTGACCTTCCATAGCAGATGCCATCGTCTGGGATAAGAGGGAACTGCTTTACTATGCCCTCTTGCTGCTGTGTGCTGCGCAGGGCTGGATGCTTTCCCATCATGGCAATAGAGTGAGAAATGTATTTTCTCTGCTGCACCTGGAAGATGACGCGGTTTTGTGCCCTCCAGTCACCCAGTTTGTTCCTGGTCCCGTGGGATCCCAGAGGGGTGATTCGCCAGCAGAGGACGCTCGCCATCCGCTGCGCAGCAGAACATTCTCCCTCTTCTAGGAGCAGCTCTGTCTCCTGGCAGCTCATCTCCAAGGTGCCCTTGGCAAGGGCGTTGCAAGGTTGGCTCACAACATACTAAATAAAACTAAGAAATACCCCAGGGATACTGCTTACTGTAGTAACGGACTGAGTGTGCAACAGCAGCCTTTGACAGTACTGGAGTTAGTATTTTGTTTAAACTTGCTTCATCTCCTGTGAGTCTTCAGGTACATTTTTTACAGACTCCTCCTTCTCTTTATAGGAAGTTTCCTAAATGCTTTTTTAAGGTTTATTTTTTAAATATGTTCCTTGTTCCTTTTCACTTTCACTAAAGTGTCCTCAGTGACCAGTGTATGTCATGTGATCTGGAACATGTAATTTCTGCACAGTGAAGTACAGACATAATTCACTTGCAGGGGTTACAATGTTCTGACATTTTCAGAGGAGTCAGGGGCTACCATACTGCAGAGAAGCAGGCTCAGCACTTCTCTCATGCATCTGTGCTCCCTACAGGAACTCACGTCTGGGACAGGTACCTGGGTTTCTCCTATTTAAAAACCAGAGCACTAGAATGAGAAAGGTGGGAAGAGTGAGGGAGAAAAGAGGGTTGAGAGGCACCACCGTGAATTTGAGCCAGGGCTGAAACATATGCATGGGTTTAGAAACTTGAAAGCCTTCTTGAGTTCAACAGCATTAAAAGATATACCGAGATGAAAACACTTGAAACTGGTGTCTATGAACTAGTTTAGTCTGTGAGGCTGTAACTTTATAAATACATTTTCTCTTATTTTGCTTGGCAGAGGGTTCCTCCTAAAAAGCACAAGGCTGGCTTCGTGAAATGAAGCTTCAAATTTTCCCCTCCTCTGTGAATGTGTCCCATGCCCACAAGTGTCTTTTGCTTTGGGTACCTTTCCTCGTTGCTGCTGAAGTTGTAAATCTTCGGTGCCGAGCTCTTATTTGAGGCATAGTCCCACTCGACTTCCTCTGCAGCAATGTAGTAGAGCCTCATGGCTCCGTACTGCTGCGGGGCTGGGGTGGTACGGCGGCAGCTGCTGACCTCGTAGAGGTGTTTCATCCCACCGACAAAGTGATCAAAGGTCCTGCAAACCACTTTGAATGTGCCTGGAAAGAAAAGTATATGAGACTTAGACAACTGAAAAAAAAAAAAGCAGTTTGGCAAGTTATGCCCTGTGTACGTCTCTGATCTGTCCTCAGATCTGTGATTCTGTACGGACAGTCAAGCAAGGGCATGTTTATATAGAAACATAGAATATTTTAGATTGGAAAAGACCTTCAAGATCATCAAGCCAACCATTAACCCAGCACTGCCAAGTCCACCACTAAACCATGTCCCTGAGCACCATATCTACAGTCTTTTAAACTCCACCACTTGCCTGGGCAGCAAATTTCAGTGTTTCCCTGTGTTCCATTGTTTCAATGCTTGACAACCTCTTCTGTGAAGAAATTTTTCCTAGTATCGAATTCAAACCTTCCCTGATGCAACTTGAGGCTGTTTCCTCTTATTCTATTGCTTGTTCCTTGGGAGAAAAGACTTACCTCCATTTGGCTACAATCTTCTTTCAGGCAGTTGTAGAGGATGTTAGGGTTCCCCCTGAGCCTCCTCTGCTCCAGGCTAAACAACCTCAGCTCCCTTAGCTGCTCCTCATCAGACTTTTTCTCCACATCCTGTCCCCAGCCCTGTTGCCCTTCTCTAGACTCACTCCAGCACCTCATTTTCTTTCTTGAAGTGAGGGGCCCAAAACCAAACACAGGATTTGGGGTGCGGCCTCACCAGTGCTGAGTACAGGGAGAAAAATCACTGCACGGGTCTTGCTGCCACACTATCACTGATACAGGCCTGGATGCCATTGGCCTTCTTGGTCACCTTGGCCACCCGGGCACACTGCTGGCTCATGGTCAGCAGCTGTTGACCAGCACTCTCAGGTCCTTTTCTGCCGAGAAGTTTTCCAGCCACTTTTCCCTCAGCCTGTCGCTCTGTGACCCAAGTGCAGGACTTGGGCTTATTTTTCTCCATACAAAACACTAGCCTGCTCCATTCTTGCTCAGAAATCACCGTAAATTACTTCTAACAATTTGAGTTAGATTAGCTTGGCCAAGGAAACTCTGAAAAGCAATCAATTAGTTGTCTGGCAGCAGGAACAAGATTGCCAGTGAGTCTTCACCAATGCTGCCTGTGCTGCAAATATGCACATGAAGAACGGGAGAAGACATAGAAGGAAGCACTCATTACAAAACCTGATAAAGACATGAAGAGACAGGGCGGGTGTTTCAGAGATGCTGTTTCCTTGTCCTTGATCACAGAGCCACTGTACCAGGCTTTGATGCAAGAAACTCTCCGTTCAGACTCTGCAGTTGTTCGGTGTAACCAGGCTAATGGAGGCCCCTTTGCAATACACACACAGACCCACTGTACAAGAATGCCCACTTATAACCATGTCTTGATATGCACCTTTACGGTGTAAAAACAATTGACAAACTGTGACTTTCTGACCCTTTGCACTCCCTTCACAAAAGCCACCATGGGCCTTTCTTTTTTGTAGCTCTGGTGATGAAAGGTTACAGTGATAGTGGGAGCATCTTTTGCCATGTCCACAGACAGATTTTAATACTTATATTTTATATTTAATATTTATACTCTCTTTCTCTCTTTCCCATTTACTCAAGCAGAAGCTGACCACTGTGTTATCCTACACAGCTCCACCTGCTACCACTCTGTGTAGGAGCAAAGCACTTTCACAGCTGCTTTACATGTGAGTTAGTGATGGGACCAAAACTGGTCTGTCTGGAGCGGATCTCAGTCCATTCCTTGTGTTTCTAGGGCAAAAGTGATGAAAAAAGTAAAATAACTTGCCATTAAACAAAAAAAATCACATGCATTGGTGATGGTAAAGATCTGATGATTCATTCAGTTTGCCTTATTGACAGTAGAAGGTTAGGTGACAAAAATTAATAATCTCTTAGAATTGTTGTTTTATGCGAGTTCTGCAGTGCAGTTTCATGGCAGCTGATGGAAATGTTTGGGATATACATAAGAGAAGTATCTGTTGTCTTTTAGACACCTGCACCAAAGGTCTAACCTGGCATGTACACAATACCAACATACATTTCTGTCAGGTGCTCTGGCCTAGGATGGCCCTTGGTATAGCCTTGCACAACTCTGATGACTGTTGATTTAAACAGAGTTGCACCAATGTACAGTAAAGTAACATTGCAGTCTTTGTTATGAAATTTATTTGCTAGGTCTCCTGCAAACAATTCACCCCCTCTTAGTTTGAAGTATGAATCACTGGATTATCCCATGAGAATTAGAAGTGTCTTTAATGTGTATACTTCTAAAGAAACTCCTAAACACTATTATTGAAAAGCTATTGTTGAAGTCCTAAAATACCTTAAATTATGCTATCCACATAGTAGTGAATTTGCTCTTCTAAAAAATCCTGTTTTGAGAATTATAGAAATTCTGTGAAAATCCTCTTAGCTCTGCTCTGCGCATCTCAAGGTCATTAAAGCCTCCACTCTTTGGTGGACATGCATATTTGATTTTTAGCACTTTCCCAGAAAAGTAATCCAGCCTGAATTCTCAGCTACACCAGGTCCCCACAGTATCTATGCTTTCAGGCTCCCTGTGCAGAGCAGAGCATCTCACCGCCTGTTATTTTGACTGACTGGTATCTGCAAGTGCCACGCCACCAAAATCAGTTCATAAACATACCCACACGGTCTGGCTGCATCAGTGCTGTCCCTGATAAATGAGGAAACAAGGCCAGCCCATCCCTTGTCGTCCCTCTCAGGTCAATGGTGTTTCCTTGAAAATGAACCCCATGCATGTCGTAGTGACTGCCCAGCCCGATGAGGTGCCAAGAGACCTTGTCATTCTTGCACATAGTCAGGCCTGGCAGATTACCATACAAGTAGCCGTTGATGGCTGGAGGAGAAGGAAAGATCCTGGTTAGCAGCAGGTCCACAGGAACTCATCACAGAACCTCCTAACACCTTCCCAGCAAGAGACTTGTGACTCAGCAAGTCACGGCATTAATTAGAGAGGCATTTTGTGAAGCAAAGTTATCATTGGAGAGCCCCAAATTAATATCTAAGTGCTATTACTATAAACTCTGAACTTCTACTTCTTACTTTTAGCCTGTAAAATCTTGCAATAGCCTTTTGCAGGGATGTAGCACTCTTCTGAGCTTTTCAGTGTACCTCCCAGATACCAGTTAAGTGTATAAATTAGGTACCTCCTTTCAGCTTGGAGAATGTATAACCAGGTCGTTAAGGCTAGAGAGAGAGCCATAAAGAGTCTTGGTTTTAAATTCAACTCTGATGGAGTCTTTTTTATGTGATTTCAACCTTTGACTTCCACTTTTATTTCTTAAATATATCTCTATCTCTTTCTTTTACAGGGGTGTTATGAGGCTAAACCCCCTAATCCTCTAATGTTCTCTGTGATCAGTGTATGAAAGATGTTGTAACAGGACAAAATTTTGGTATGAGATCCACCTCATGACAGAAGAATAAAATAAATGGGTCCAGAAAGCCTCAGGGTTCTCCAACAATATATAGTCTCAGTGCTCTTTAGAATACTAAAGCAAAGACAGGTTATGAGATTTGCTCAAGTCTGTCATGTCAGGGTTAGAGAGATCCTTGGAGGAGATCCATGCTGAAGTCAGATACTTACATCCAGAAGTGAAATTTTAAAATGTTATCAGCCATTCCCCTAGTCTTTGCCTCTCCTCTTACAGAGTTGGTCACTGCCCTAGTGGGAGATGGAGGAGCAGAACAAGTGGGTCTTTATTGTCTGAGTCAATGCCAAGGCCAGCACTGAAATTTGAAATACAAATGCACAATCTGGCTCCTTCTTTAGTTGATGCCTGTCTCTGGCATTGTGTCTTTTTACAGACCTAACTGTTGTGTCTAAAAACTATGCCCTATTCCCCTTCTCCAGGTATAAGTTGATAGGTGGATGTATCCATTGCTATTATGACTGGGGTTTCAACATGCGCTCCAAGGGCATCAGGAGCTGTCAATAAGCTGACTGAGAGATTTCCATCACTCTCTTGTGCACTGCAGTCAGCTATGAATTATGATAAAACCTTCTGACTCATCTTCCTAATATGATTGAAGAAAAGATATCGTTAACAGATACTAGATATTTCATACCATGCATTTTGTTGGATTCCTTGAAATCAGCATCATTTTCATCTACTTTTGTAGGGTCTCCAGTAAATGCTTCAATATTCTTGTTCAGATACCAGCTGTCATTCTCATCAAAGATTGAAAAGAGGAGGTAAAATTCTCTGTCTATTCCTTTCTGTAGCCAAGAAGGAAGCCAAGACATTAAAAAAATCTGTTCAATAATTTTTTTTTTTTAAAAATCATTCTTTCCCCAAAAATCTGAAGCTGCCTTCTTACTAAATCTGTGTAGAGACAGGGATTAGCATTCTTCTATCAGCCAGAAGGATAAACAAAGCGTCCATTACTTGGGGTGAAAAGAAGTATTCATTGCATGGAAAAGATGGAAAAGCGAGGGACAAGCCAAGATACTAGAGAATGACAGTTTCATCTTCTTAACATTCCTCTTAGGTCAGCTTTTACCCTGAGAACTGACCTTCATTTAATCTCTGCAAACTGAACTGAAAACTGGGCAAATTGGACATATGGGAACCCCCCAGTGGACCATCCTGCTGTTAGGGACAAGCAGATGTTCACATTTGGCACCTGTGTCCCGTCGTGATTCAGTGTGTTCTTTCGACAGACCAGCAATGGCCCCACAAGGCCAGAGTTGGTGTCCTTGACGGCATCAGTGGCTGAGTAGTACAGATAGGTCAGGCATGGGGGGTCGCTCTCTGTTGGACCTCCATTTTCAGGCACCCTCCACTTGTACGTGAAGGTTTCACCTGGCTTAACATGCGCTCCTGGCTTCAGATAACCTGTAGAGAGAAAGTTGAGATGCACCAAGATTACAGAAGGTTTCATCTTCCTGAATACAAGAGAAGTCAGACATAGTTGCTGAATTCTGTGGAGAAGCTCCTCCTTTCAACCACAGCTCAAGCACCATCCTATTGTCTGGGCAGTTAGGCCACAGGGACATCTCACCTGAGTCCTGTGCCATGGGGACAACCAAGCCCATTCCCTGCAGAACAAGTTTAGCTGCTTCACCCAGACACCTTCTGATGCTGCCTTGGATAATCCGAATTCAATCAGACAAGATATGCAGACTTCATCCTAGTGCCTAAATGGCTTCCCCTAATGTTTGTAGCTTACCTGCCCTATCATGAGATTTATCTGCGGCACAAACTCAGACTCCAGCTTTTCATTAAGCACCAACAAAGCAATTAGATTAGCTAATGGAGCTGTAGCTGTGGCTCTTTAGAAATTCTAAACTAATCTGATCCTGGTAATTATTTCTTTTTGATTTTGTAGCAATGCACAGGAGCCTCTGTCAGCATCTGCAGAGAGTGGCAGATATTACTTTTTTTGGAGGCTACTTTTAAAGGATTTGGGCCATTTTCTACTGCAATGCAAGGGCTGGATGTAGCACCCCTAGTGTGATTTAGCCACTATAAAAGAGTGTTCATCTTCGCACAGAGAGAAATTACAGAAGGGACTGAAAATCAGAAAAAGGGGTCAGATCCGCACCCTTTATAGAAAAAAAAAGTGTCAAGTAACCTTTCTGGTCTTTGTTATGAGGAAGATCAAATTAGAGATTTTGTTTAATGCTGAAGCATCTCATTGACTGGATTTTCTCAGCACAGTCAGATGAGATGGGCAACAATAGACTGCACTGATCTAATACTCCTCTCTAATACTGCAAGAGACTCTGTTTGAAAACTTAGACACAATTGAAAATAGCAGTATTATGTTTGAACACATAATATTTGCTGCAAATCACAATACAGAGTACTGCTTCAACAGTATCTTATACTACTAGACTCATCCTTCAATGGTGTTTAATAAGAAAAACATTGATTTGGAGTCAAAACCCCTCTGAGACAGGACAAGTGTGTCAAATGCAACATGGAAGGGTGTTTCCTGAGAGCACAACTGAAAAAATGTATATCTGCAAACATCTATAGATGTCTGCAGGTATGTTTATGCACAGTGTTTTCACATGAATAAGCTGCACTCAGACAAGGCACAGCCTTTGAAAAATCATTTACCTTCAGTGTAAACCTACAGTCCCTGTGGTACTGCTACATGTATACACTTGTAGACAGATATAATGGAAATCGAAGCCACAAGGGTTAAAGGCAGATAAGAATGGACAGAAAGATTATTAATGAATCTGGAGTCAGGTTCCTCTCCAAAGACCCAGAAATGTGCAGCTCATACAGGTGCTGAATTGTAGGTTTTGGTCTGCTTTTGCTTTACACCAAAGAGTGCAGTGCTGACAGTCATTATTACCGGGAAGCATTGAATGAAAGCACAAGATAGCAGAGGGAAGCTGCACTTCCATTGTGGAACTAACTCAGACATGGGTGGCATTAGGATCTGTGCAGATAACTTCAAGGCTGAACTCAAGCAGTTTTTTTATGATTTGCCAGCTGGCAAATTTGTTGATTTGCAAGGTCAGCAACTAGAGTCAACAATTTAATAAAGCCTTTTGCATTGATTTTATTGTATGATGAGTTTTACATGTTGACCTAATTTTCTTAGCACAGTTTTCAAAAGAGGGATTATGTTCCATGAGTTTCTTTTTGATGTGTTGTAGTGGAAACAAAGCAATTCAGGCACCAAGAAAACTACCTTTCTTTTCAGTGCTGCATATGCAGCAAAAACTTTTTCAGAGACCACGTTATCGTTGTAGACACTATGAATGGGATTCAGCTAACCTTAATTGAGCCGTCTCAAGCTTAGTCCCTAACACAAACCCTAGATTTCTCTAGTTCATGGAGACAGTCACATCTCCAGAGGATGAGATACTATCTCTGAAAATAAGTGTTCAAAGTAAATGAGACTTCTCACCCTCTGAAGGATTCGTTTCTCATCATTGGCTACAAAATGTGGCTATCAATCAAACATGACATTTAACATTTAATAGTTAAACTTAGGGGATAAATATCCTGTCCTTGCACAGAATGAGAGGAAGACTTTGGCAAATGTTCAATTTTGGTGTTCAGGTATTTATGAGAATTACTACTTCACATTCGAGGGCAATCAGACAAAAGTTGCCTTTGACACTGACTATCCTGACAGTAAAGCAAGGGTGATGCCTGGCCTGGATTAGAGAATTGGGGATGAAGCAGCCCAGACCATGTGGATAGCTATATCTAGACTCAGCAGGGCAGCATACCAGATTGTAAGATTCATAATTCTGGAGCACATCCAGAGGAGATCCATGGATTGCAATGGAGCAATATTAGATTAGAACTAATATAAATTAAACTATGCTTACAACTTTTGTTCAACATGGACCTCAGCTAATTTTAGGCATCTTGTCTGGGACATATCCGAGGGGAAGAACACATTCACAAACTGTAGAGTCCCATGGACTGTGACACGTAGGGTAGACACAAACTGTTCAAATCATCCCTTCTGTGCCTTAGCACTCACAAAAAAGGGCAAACTTGCAGCACAGCAGCAGATTTTTAGACTCGGGTAGTCTGGATGTGACAATACAGTAGTATAGTCAACACTTACCATCTAAGTAGGGAGCACCTTCCGACAGCTTGCTGAAGCTTACACCATGGGCCATAATGCTATAGCTTCTTCTGGCTTTGTTGGCAAAAGTAACTAACACCGTATCTCCCACTTCAGCTTTTATAACAGGGCCTTAAAAAAGAGAATTAGGGAAGCCATTATAAGAACTACTCTCTAATGTATTTCCACCAAAACAAGAGAAGACTGCATGCAATAAATTCCCCTATGGAATCCTTCTCAGGTGATTCTGCATTAAAACCTGATGTAATGACAGGGGGCAGGGAGAGAAAATATTCACTGTACCAAGTATTCCCAGGTGCTTCATGTCCTCCGACCAAGTCTTCTTACTGAATGTTGCGTCAGTGTATTCCACATAGCGAACTTTCCAGTATTGCCCTCCTATTCTGTCAATCCCTTGTGTGAAATATGTTGCAGATTCACTGTGGAATTAGCAAATCAGGCTGGTTAAATAATTGGAAGTTCAGATGGAACCCTTCATTTCAGACAAAGGTATTACTCCAGACGCAGGGGACATGATCCCCAAATTTACTAGTTTGAATACACTTTTCTAGCATGCAAAGAGAGAGATATTAGGGGGTTGAATTAGTTAAAAAAATGAGCATTTATTGTGCATTAGACTTTTTTGTTTAACCCCAATTTACTTAGAGAGACACCTATGTCGACTGACCTTAGGGCAAGAACAGTGCACAATGTGTTTCTAATCCTTGTTGGCTTTTCTGACAGATCCTGTAATGCAATTTGTCTTCATCAGTAACAACAGGGGGGGAAATTCTATCATTATGGCACTTACTGATTGTAAGTGTGAAAGCTGCCTGAGGAGTCTTGACAAAGGGTCATTAACTGTTGAACTTGGTGTGTCTCACTGGGGCTCACTTTCTCCATGGACTTAATAGAGCAAGATAAGGGCTTCCAGAAGGCAGCTCCAAGCATTGCAGTTATGAATTTAACTTCTTGACAGGGCTGTTTGAATCCATTCTTCCCCACCCCTTTCAATTAAAATTAATGACAGTGCAGGACCTAGACCCGGTGAATCACTGGGGAAGTACCTCACACAGACTCCTGAAATTAAAGCATGACAGGAGAGGACAAGAAAGCTTACCTGCCAGTGGCATTCAAACCCTGCCCAGTGAATTTATCATAACCATCAGGTCCATAATTCCAGAGCACTTCTTCCGCAGCAATATAATATCTTCTCTTGTGACTGATTGGTGAAGGGTGGGACAGGTTTTTTTGGCAAATCTGAACATCATATAGTGCCTCCATGCCACCTGGGAGGAGAAAGATTCTGGAGGCAGTCCCTGACCAGCTGCAGAGTCAGCAATCTCATGGATACAAATGCACATTCAGAACTCTTTGGGAGCTACATGTATTGGAAATAATAACTAGAGTATATTTGTATTTTAAAAGACTTTCTTTGCCTACACTGGGCCAGATGCCAGCATCCTTCTTTTGCAAAGTGGTGCTTTATGCCACAGGTGAAATCCACTGACATCAATGACACTCTTTAGGTGACTTATTTACTCAATTTCTTAATCTGTGTGAGGATGGTAGAATGATTTTGGGCATCAGAGTGGCTCCAGAAGTCTCTGCAAAATGACATCATCTCTCCTTGACTTTCATTGAATTAGAGGCTGGTTATTTCCACTGAAGGTATCCACTGAAGATATCCACTTGCCAGAATCAAGTCTGTTCTGCCTGATGCAAGTCCCACTGAAAGTAATGTACAAGCTCTCAGAAGTAAAAATTCTCCCAACTCATCTCTGCTGTGATAATTATATATTGCCTGCTGCCATGAGATGTGGTTTATGATATTTGATTTTGGGGTCTCACACCACACAGGTATAACAATGTCACCATCAAATTCCTTCAAGTGAAGGTTTTTGAAAACACTGCCAAGTTTTGCCTGATTTCCATAAAGGAAAAAGCTATGATGTGTTCAGCTGGCATGATGATTTTTTTTGTAAGTATTTATCTACAACAAAAAGTAGTGGAGACAGCTCCTTTCATTGCTCATCAAAATCTCTGGCTTACATAGAAAGCGTGGTGACAGTGCTGGGCCTAGCAAGCCTTCTTCATAAGAGTTACATGGCCAAGTCATCCATACTACCTGAAAATTTGGCCCAACATGTATAATTTCTGCTGGTGACTAAAACCATATTCATGATGTTTATCTGATGAAACAGTTCCAAAGTGTTTCAAAGTCACAAAGTGTCGAATCCTGCTTTCCCCGGAAGCATCTCACAGTTTTCTTTTCTAAGTATAATAGAGGCTGGAACTTCTGAAAGAGTGAGAGACATCTATAGCAAGCATACCTCGTAAGTGCTCATTAACCTGGCAGGTTATCAGCCACCTCCCAGGGCTCCCAGGAGTCATCTCCGCTGTGATGAATGTCGCTGGGAACAGACCGACGACATCTGCTCTCTGGTCTCTGTTAGTGAATGTGTGGCCGTAGAAATAAGCAGCATGGATATCTATCTCGCTTCCCATGCCAAACAAGTGCCAGGACATGGAAGTGTCAGCACACATCTCCAAGCCGGGGAGATTGCCATAAATATAACCGTTAATAGCTAAAAACAAAAGTATGAGACTTCGTGAGAAGTGAAAGAAAAGTGCCGAATGCCTCTGATTCCATTTCTAAGGGTGATCCTTTCCTAGCCCAGAAAAGAAATTGCCTGAATGTCCACACTGAATAAGGCCCTCACAGGCTCCTTGATGAAGAGTAATATTTTGAACATACAGCTTACGGCTCTGGATGATCAAATGCCCAAATTCTCTGTCCGTGTCTGTGAAAAACCTCCTGGATGATATCAAGAGGTTGCAAAGGCCAAGTCATCATCAAAAATGCCTGATAATGAAATTAACTTGTTCTGCAGCTATTTAGCATGGCTGAAATCTATTTCCTCTTATTCTGAGTCATAAATATACCATCATATGCCAGGCTTAAGCAATTCAGATTTGAAAATTATGGTATCAGTCAAATCAGTCTAGTCAGTTCTCTCTTCCTCAGCTTCCATGTCTGACAATGTATCAGGACTTTAGGAGAATGAGACTAAGATTTTACAAAAAAAAATATCTCCTAGCCCCCTGGAACAACGAAAAATACACAGAAATATCTGGAATTAACTTCTTACACAGGATGTCCAAATGGCACAAAGTACTATTGGCCAATGGATCTCTGAAGGGCAGGAGTGGTTGTACCTGCCAGCCCACCATCCAAAAGCCCTTTGAGAACTCTTCCAATACACATCTCAAAGTGCTCTGCAGCTTTTTTTTCTCTTTTCACAGCTGGACAAACAAATGGCTTAAGTCTATTGCCTAAGTTAAAAGATTAAACAAATGGCAGAACTGGGCATGAAAGCCAAATCTCTTTTCTGCAAACCAGTGTGTCATGCTTTGTTTAGGGAGAGGTTTTTATCAACGTAGTCCTTCAACATCCTGACTCATTCCTTGGTGACACAGATAAAGAAGAGACATTATAGGGTTCAGAAAAGTGAAGTGAAAAGAGCTGGTCACTGCTGTAGGTCACCCTTTGCTCAAGAGTCCTCACCATGCATTCGGTTGCTGGTCTGAAAACCTTCATCGTCTTTGTCAACTGTGTCTGGTTCTAAGCAGAAGGTGTTTATGTTCTCATCGAGGTACCAGCTGAAGTTTTCATCTACAATGCTAAACATCAGGGCAAAAGTATTAGCAGCACCAGTCCCTTGTATTGTGGTCTCATCTGCAGTTCCTAAATTGCAAACGAAAAGGAAAGTGATAAAAAAAGCCTTGGAGAGGATTGAATTTAAAAGTGACGATAACCTTGGAGCATTCAAGGCAATACGTGCTTTGCCCATGATCTACAGAGTAGAATGAATCTCATCTAATTTTGCACTTCTAAGACATCTTGACTCCCCTCCAAGAGACTTTGAACAGATGAGTGCCTCCATAGGCAGTTCATCTTTTCTTAGTCAAGATTTGACATAAGCACAAGTACCTGCCAATATCTGTTGTCCCATTTTACCCCTCTTTGGCCCACTGCACCCAACCCTTCCCTTTAGTCAGTGTTAGTTAACATCTATGTGCCTGCACAGTGAGCCGGGCTGTGGGCCTGATCTAGCCAGAAACCAGTTACTTTTTTTCTGACGAGGAATTAAGGAGGGGTGATCGGTAGCCTGCATTTCTGTTGTATTTGAAGCAACTGCTGAACCATGCTCCCAGAATTGCCATCTCAGTGTGGCTCACTCTCCACAGACTAATGAGGAATCCTTGAAAATTGTCTAGTACTAGATACTTAAATTTAAAAAGGCTGAAGGCAGGATGAATAGAATCTATTCCAGCTAAGTTCAATATCACTAACCAAGTGACTATTTGGGGAACAATCTGAGACTATAGGAGTGGCAATACCAAGTAGTTTATTGTTATCCATCAGCAGGTGTAGATGTCATCTAGTCATCCAGTCTGTCTCTGAACCCATAAAAACCGTTGCTTCCTCTGCTTTCTACAGGAGGGAGCAACGACCCTTGCTGTCAGTTTTGTGTCCACCACTGCTATATGGATGACTAGAGCAGTAACATTATGTAGATATCCACCTTGATGAATTCAAGACCAAACACAAAAATAACACTGTCCTTTCAGGCTAGGATTGCTTTGAATGTGCTGTCTCCTAGATTCATGTACTGTTGTATAGTTATCAGCTCAGTCTCACATATTCAGGCAGTTCAGATTTCAATGGCTCTCCAAGGGAAGTCTGAGACATTTTAGTAGTGTGAGCTAAGATGGTGACCAGACCTGTCCTTTCCACATTGAAGTCTTTCTCTTCTTCATATATAAAACCCGCTTCACTTAGACGTTCTGTATATAAAATCAGGGCTAATTTTGTACTATGGGAGCTGCTGGAAGGAGGTGACAGAGTTACACATGTCCAGGGGCAGAGGAAGCAATGGCTCCACTGATCAAGGGGAGAGGACTGGTACATGATGGCTCCAGCACAATATTAGCAGGCTATGAATAACACAGCACAGGCTGTTCAGTGCACATCCCCATATAGTTGTGATACACAGCTTGTGAGCAAAAATAAATATATGATCTGTATGGAGAAATAATTACAAACATTGGGCTTTCAATATGTAAATAAACACCATTGCCAAAGTGACCTGCACAGCCCTAATTTCATTTCCTGAGCAATGAGTCCTTTGTTCTTCCTGAAATTACCCCAATTTGGGAACATTTATATTTCATCTCAGCCATGACAGGATGGTCACAGAGCATGCTGCAGTCCCTCCACCAGCCGAGACAAATCTCTTGTGAAGCCGAAGGGGAGCAGGAAGAGGGTTGTCCCAGAGCTACAATACCTACCCTGGGATGCTGCTGGAATGGCCCATCTATTCCTTGCCCCTTTTTATGGGCTATGTAGGGATAGACTCTAGACCATCATGTTTATACCTGTAAGCAAAAATGACTGTTAAGATGCCAAGCATGGCAGAGGGGCTTGCTCTATTGGTGTTTCTAGCTCAGTACCTTTTTTACACACCAGCAGAGGCCCAATTAAACCAGATGCAATATCTCTTGGTGTGTCAATGTGAGAATGGTATATCCAAGTCAAGCAGTTTGAGTCTGCCAAAGTTGGGGAATAATCTTTCCTTACTGGCCATGTGTATGTGTAATTTCCACCTGGAACAACAAAGTCGTCCTCTTTGCTTTTACCACCGGTTCCATCAGGGTAAAGTGCTCCTAATACACAGAAAGGAAAAAAGAAGCTTTTAGCCCCCCTTTAACTGTTAAATAAATGTGTGATTTATTCTATTTCAACACATAATCATAAGGCTCTATTTTTCCATGTTTCTTTACTTTCATCAGTCACCTACACATTTTGTCAGGTAACATTATGTATATTCTCACAGAAAACTAATGAGAATACAAAATGTAGGCAAATCCACACAGTTTTCTAACAAAAATACACACGTATAGGTCTGAGATTCTGAAAACTATATCATGCCTGTTATAGCTCAAAAGAGACAAAAATACTTAGTTGCAAGAACTCCATCCATTTAAATAGGTTAGAGGTAGAAGGAAGGAGAGAAATTGCCTTTGTTACTTATCATTCAGAAAAATAATTCAGGAAAAAAGACCCATCTAACCTGTTCCAGTACTGGATTTATCCCAAGTGTTGAAAGTTTGTGCCAAGAAGTTTTAAGAGATGAGACTGTTACTGGGTTTAGTCATCAGCTGCAATTACTGATGAGTTTATGAGAGGGTGATCTAAAGTACTCTGATGTAAATGTCCATAACAATAAATACTTAGGCGAACTTTTAGCCATGATATTAGTTACTCCAGGGGCAAAAGAGAGGAAAAGGCAAACCAGCTTTTACCTTCAGAGTCCTTGTCATAGAAGACCCCATGTGGATGCACAGAGTATGGGCGGGAAGCAAAGTTTTTTAGGTGGATGATAAAAACATCCTCTTCTTCTGCCTTCAGGACTGGCCCAAGGAATCCCAGCCATGCTGCTTTGGGGATCTCCTGGGAGTAAGTGTCATCTGTGAATTGCCTAAAAATAGCTTTTTTGTACACACGTCCTATCCGGTTAGCTCCTCTTGTTGCATACACACTTGCAAACCTAGTGTTGGGAAGGGAAAATAATTTAGAGACAATAAACCTCCCTTAAGAAGTGATCAAATAACTGGTGCTTGCAGTGAACATAAATAGTTCCCTGGGACAAATCACACAGCTGGTGGAATTAAAGGTGAGGAGTACATATGGGCAGGACTAGCAGGGTCCAAACCCCTTTCTGTACAGTAATAACCATCTACTTGCAGGTCTGGTCTTTAGCACAATTGCTACATGTCTTCATTGAGGACCAACCACTCAAGCCCTTCTGTACAGTTTTAGCAGCTTCTCCCTCTTTTAAAGATTTGAAACCTCATCTCTGAAAGCATTACTTTCAGAAGTTCAGAAGTTTAGAAGTTTATAAGGAAAAGAAAAATTAAGTTTTTTCAAAAGCCAATAAGAATTATTCTACTCTAACTAGTTTGACTCTCTGGAAGAGCAACATTAAATATGTTTTGCATGAAATGAATAATTTCTACATTCCAGAATCTATGTTTATAGCAACTTCAAGTGACAGAGAACCCATATGGTCAGTGGTTAACATATTATAGCTTTTAAATACATCCCTTCGAAGCCTGAATTGCACTTGCAGTCTAATATCATCCGGCTCCACACTCCAACCACTGGTTCCCATCAAGCCCTCTCTCAGATCAAAGAAGCCACATGCCATCAAGAACTTCTTTTCTATGCAGACACTTGCGTAAGTTTTAATTAATTGACTAAATTGCCTCCTACCCTTCTTCTGGACAAAGCAAGCACACTGATTTTCTTTAGGCCACAAATCTTTCCCAGAGCTCTTTTCTGAAAGCCAGTATTTCTCTTTCGAAGTCTGGACACAAGAACTCACACAATAGGCACATAATATTCCAGCTAGGGCTAGAGGTGCTCCCAGTCAATATTTCTTACACAACTGGGAAATAGTTTTCCCCTTTTTATTGTAACATCATACTGGCAACCCATGTTCATCCCAAATTTGATGATATAAAATCAATTTTTTACTTCTCCCCAGGTTACAGCTGGTAAGTATGATACACATTCTTAATCCCTAATTATCCCACACAATGAGGGCAGAAACAAAACACTTTACTGCACAACCATCAGTGGATTGCATGACCAATTTCACCATAGCTGGCTGCTCCATGACCTTTTTTATCCCTTGAAGATTTTTTGAACTTTCATGATTCCTAACAAACTCATAAAAAAGCTGAACTAAATTTTTCTGAAGTATCACTGACAGAAATGCAGTGATTTCATATTCATTGTGAGTTTTGTGACTGGTCAGTTCACCTGCTTAACCAATTTTGTTTAGATGCTTTTGTGAAGTGGCGGCAACCTAAGCGGTAGATGTTGCATGAGTTGAAAGGTATGATTTGCTTTAAGCTCTTCATAAGATCCACTACTCCCTCTACCCAAATCGTTCTACGATTCTATGATTTCTAGGACACCATTACCCACAACATCTCCACGGTCCCTGTCTAAAACAGACCCTGAAGTGATCCAGACATAAAGGCCTCTGAAGATAATATTTTTTAATTTGAAAAATGTGCTTTATAACAAGCCACGAGTTTTGGCACAAATTGAAACATTGCCAATTATACCACAGTTGCAGAAACAATTGGCTAAGATGGGGGGGGGAGGGATGGAAGCTTCTCAGTGTGCTTCTTCTGATGAAAAATGTATGCCAGATAAATACACTCCAAAAGCACAGTTAAGAAATCTTGGTTAAGAAATTCTTGGCCAAAACATGGCCAAGAAATCTGGATTTTCACTGAATTAGCAGGTCTGTGGCAACTGTCTGTGGACATAGCGAGACCTGGCAAGTCACACTGCATTCACCAAGGAAAGATACCTTCCACTGCCTGAGGGAAATTGCTGCTACAAGAGTTTTTACCACAGAGTAGCAGGTGGTGTCAGTAGGAGTGCACTGTAAATCCACATGCTTCCTTACCTCATGGCAATGTATTCATGTGGCTATGCCCTAATTCAAATTATTAATTGATTTTTAAAAATGGTTTATAAGACATTTTCTCTAGAAAAATACCAAATAGGTTTTTTTCAAAAGTCCCTATTTTCAAGAGATAGTTTTCATCAGATTTTTTTTCCAGTTTCATTGGCCACCAAATATTTTAAATGAGGTGCTGCAGTGGCACCATACATTCCCCATGATGACTGTGTCTTTATGCCCTTGGCTTTCTGGCCAGACAACATTGCACACTCTCTCTGGGATATACTGTCTCTCCTGAAGAAGGAGAATTGTACCCCACAAAAATGTAAATACTTGACATGAGCCTAGCTCCTTTAAATGCATAGATCAGGGATTCCAAATTCCAGGGATTCCAAATTACTGAAGTTCAAGAAATCACCCTAGGAAACCTTCTATGCCTAGGGACTGGAAGCTTTCTCAGTGCATAAAGCCATGCTATAATATCTGGATCTGTGCTTGTATCCTACTTAAAGCCATCTAGGAGTCAGGAAAAGAAGTCTTTTCTGTGGCAGCTTTCTGAAAGGAGGCCCATCCAAATGATCCCTCAGTTTGGAGCTGGAAAGCACAGTGTCAGTGCAATGGGCATCAGCTGCAGCAGTCACAGTGTAGGTGATGCTCTCTAAGTACAGAGAGATATTTTCAGCACATCCATCTTGGTTGCCCTCAGTACCTGAGAACAGAGCACACAGGTTGTTGTGAGTCCCACTCTAGGTGCGCAAGTTGCTCCATTTCATCTAAGAGCATTTTGTGTGCACACCTCTGCCCTGCAAGTAGCTGGTAGCTCTGTGCTTCTTTACAAGTGTTGCTGTGCTGCACATTTCAGTGCTTGCTTGAAGTCCTTTGCAGAAGGAATACCCACATGGGAGCTAGTGCCAAAATGTCTTATCTGTCATTCCTCTTGTCACAAGAAGACAAACCTTGTCCCTGCCTCTTCATACTCCCTTGCTGACTTCAAGCTGTTTCATCATCCTGGTGGTTTTGCAATATCACTGCCTGAATATCTTCCATCTTCCTGGTCTTGTGCAGATGTAAGAACTACTCCTCTAAATTCTAACTATCTCCCTCCAACTCAAGTCATCAGCCTGCACTTCATATAAATAAATTCATGATGCCAGTCCCACTTCCAGTAGGAAAGGGGAATACTCCATCATCTGGGGCTGTACCCATGAAAGTTTCCTAAATTCCCTCCTTCATCTCCTCCAGTCAGGGCAGTCGAGGTTACAGGCTTGCAAATCAGGGCATAAAAGATCTTATTCAGACTGAGAAAGCCATGCAATCCTGTCTTTATTTTTGTGCCTGATTTCATTTTGCTGCTTGACCACTCACAGCAGTTCCTAAGCTCCAAGAAAAGTTGGCAATGCAAATGAATGGAACAGGGAGTTATTAGTAGGGAATTAACTCTAATTTCTTAAAATAAGTGTTAATGTAATTACACATCCATCTCCCTCCAATGATGAGCAGTACAACTCTTCTTATTGAGAGAAAAACATGAGTGTCATGTAGATTCTACTTCAAACCAAGACTAGAAATGCAGATAATCTGCCATGTTCAGGCAGGACCATGATTTAGGATGGGACCATGAGTGAAGTGTAATTTCTACACCTATTTCTTTTATCACACAGAAGAAGTATTTTGCCATCACTTTTACCATGTTTAGGTTACATTTGATCTTAAGGTTACAAACTAACACAGGTTATGTTTCCCAAGAGGTGCTTACACGTATACTGTGTTGCACTGTGCATGGCCAAGCAAACAACACCCCAGTATCCTGGAGACAGATCCTCGCTGATACTATTTCAAAGTCTCCTGAGTTTGTTTGGTGCTGTAACCGCCACTGAGTGCCAAAAAATCAGCATTCAGAATAACTACCAGATACAGAGTCCCAAATTTTCTTCTGTGACTAACATTCTCAATAGCCATTGTATGCTCCTGGGTGCAATTGTAGGCAAATGAAAACTTCCTTTTATTGTCATTGTTCCACTAAAGTCCCATAGATTTTACACTGGCAACCATTTAAACAATCATCTTTATGGGTTTATTCTCTAAAACCTGTTGGTGGTGAAACCATCTACCGTCTACCCTCTTCATATGCTCAGTGGCTGAGTTTATAACAGCTTTTTTACCTCAGTGCTCCTGATTTTTCCTGTGGCTGAAGTAAGCTGGGATAGTGCCCAAGGCTGCAGAGTGCCCCAATTTTTTTAACCCCTGGGCCATATAGCCTGTTTAGGGCAACCCCCTGCCAAGCCATGACTCCCATGCTATGGCCAATGCAGTGTCTGTGCTTGAGGTATGGCCAGTGGTGCCAACTCACCTTTGTAGATGGTGCCCTGACCACAAAGCATCAAACAACAAAGTAAGCTGTGTGTCCTCAAAAGAGAGGGACACAAAGTCCTCAAAGAATGTTTTAGGCTTTTTCTGACCCACACAAGTGACAGAAAAGGTCAATCAAATCCATAAAATCTTAGATGAAGCTCTGAGGTGTCACTGGTGTGGTATGATGGCTTTCCTCCTACAATGAACTTGTGCTTCCCCTGAAGTCAGTAACAAAACTCATCTCAGGCTTCATTAGAGCCAGGATTTAAACTCAAATGCTCTTTTGATGTTGACCCTTCCCACAATGATCATCTCCACTGATGCAATTGGGTTATTTGTCTGCGTAATGACTCAGGCATTAGTTTAGCATTTGTGACGACAGTTTCACGTCATTCATCTGGGTGGGATCTCCTCATAGGCAAATTGCATGAACTGTGTTTGATGCTGTGGTAACAAAAAATACCTGTTAGTGTTGGTGGATGCAAGACTTGGCCTAGATGAATGTAGGATTGGTGGCCTAAAGAGAAGGGATGAGCTGTTACATCAGGCAAAACTTACTAACATCTAGCATCAGCAGAGCAAGATTTAAGTGTCCATCATATAAACAAGTATCAAATTTATTGAAAGAGATTATCAACTAAACTTTAATCCTGAGGGCTGAACTACAGTAGAAAGAATGACTGATGCATGTCAAGCTGAAACACCTAGACCTTTCCTCTTGAAAGGCCATTTCCCATGTGACTATTAAAGGGAACAGGCAACATTGAAGCTCATCCTCCTACTGCAGCAATAAAATCTCACTGGGATCTGCAGCACATCCAGCAGCACTGACAGCACCTTTCACCCTGTGTGTCCAGTCCAGCATGGTTTAACGATGCCAATTCTTTCACCAGTTATATCAGGTGCAAAGGCATTCTGAACACCTTCACAGCTCACCTATGCTCAGTGGCCATAACTTGGATCTGCAATTTCCAAAGGCCTGTGTGCTTCAGAAAATGTAAGTTTAATTTTTGAAGGGAGAACAGAGAATGGAATTTCTTCATTTTATTCATAACAGTGTAAATTATGAGAATTAGTAGAACCACTTAAGGCCTCAATTAGACAAGACAAAGGGAAGAGGTGCACGACCTCCTTACTCTCCTTACATGAAAAGTACTGATGCACAGCAAGGTACTTGTTCTATGCAAGCAGCAGGCTGGTCCTAGAGCACTGCAGTAAGACAAAGCATAATAAAAATTTTCCTCCAAGAAGAATAGTTATGCTAGCACAGGGCTGTGTTTGAGCTAATCAGCTCTGATGAGAAGCAGCCTTTTCACTTCACATTCAAGGAGGTTCTGATGCAGCACTAGGATTCCTGGCTCTGGAGGCAGCTCACTCAGCACTAGCACAGTGGGAACTGAGCAGCATAGCCATGTCTGGTGCCAGAATCAGCTCACCTGGTTTCCAGCCCCAGGCCTCAGCTACCGAAACCTCCTTTATCCTCTTTATTTCTTAAAACTGAAGGCTGAGAAAGGTATTATTGGCTTTGGCACAGCAACATTGAAAATCATCTCTTAAATGACACTATCTGATCCAGGCAATGTAACACTTTCCATTGCAGACTTGCTAATTCAGGATTTTCATTAAGTACTGAAGAATAAATGGTTTTGATTGTATCTCTGTGGGCTAGCTGGAATAAAAAGAGCATTCCTTTATGTGTATGCACCAACTCCTTTAAAGATAATCAGTTTGTCTGCAACCTCTTTATCTTCACTTCCCTCTCAATACAACTGGGATAGTGCCCCATCAGATGGGTGCTATGAGGATGCATCACAAGGTGAGAAGTACTAGACTCAGCGAGCACAAGCATTGCTGCTGGCAGAACACAGCTAGCTCAAAAAGCATTCCTGTCACTACCCAGGAACTGATCTTTAAACTTTGTTTGTGGAAAAACATTTTTGATGATATGCATAGGAACCATGCAGACGTGCTATTATTCCAGAATATAGCACTGTATTCTGGCTCAACTCAGTACAGTTTGAAAATGGAGTAAAATAGTAAAAAGAATCACTTAATTTTTCTGCATGTATGGAGTTCATGGCAAACAGCTCCTCAACTTTAAATGTATAGTCTACATTAAAATCCTCTGTGGGTAAATCCTTTGGAATTAGTGTTCTGTAATTATTACATTACAGTGATGACTGAAGACAGAAGCTATCTTCCCTCCCTGTCTTGCCATTTTGTGAAAGGCATTTGTGTCACAGACTTAGAGGTAAATGTGCCACTTAATGTTCAGGGAACACAAAGTGCAGACAAACCTCAAAAGTACAATTCACAGAACAGATGCCAATCTCTCTATAGTATTGGAGTGGATTTACAAGTAGCTGCTCTTCGGTTAAGGCTGAACTATTTTATAGTGAGAGGTCTTCTAGTTAAGTGAATGGAGAAAGTAATCCTCTGCTATAAACAGTAGGAAAGTGAGAAATTCAAGTATTTAACACAAAGGAGGTATAACTTTGCCAGAAAAGCTTGTTTTTATGGGTTGGGAACAGACTTATCCTGAATTCCACCTAGAAAGGTTAATACCTGTTGATTTGGATGCTAGCTGGGACCTCTATTTATTAAAAGCATAAGCATAAATTTGTGTTGAAAAATAAGACTCTATTGCATCCTGCTTGTGGCAAAATCATTTTCTTTAAGAAATGCTACTGCGAGTGATTCTAAAGTTGCTGTCCACTATGGGAAAGTCCAGCATTGCTTGGAATTTCCTGAAAAGTCAGAAAGGACATTTCCAACTCCTGGAATGCAGCATCCAGCTTCCAATGCACCTCCAGACTTGGTATGGACATCAGGACTCCTCACTCACTCACAGCTCCCACCCCAATATCAAGCCTAGGAAGGATCCCCAAAGCATCTCTAGTATGTTAAAAATATCAATGAAATATTAAAAATATTCCCACACACGTTTGAACTCAATGCTGTAAGAGGTAATGGTTTTAAACTAAAAGAGAGCTAATTTAGATTAGATATAGGGAAAAAGTTTGTCACAATGAGAGTGGTAAAACACTGACATACACCGCCCAGAGAGGTGGTGAATGCCCCATTTGTGGAAACATCCAAGATCAGGTTGGACATGGCTCTTAGCAACCTGATCTAGTTGAAGATGTCCTTGATCACGGCAAGGGACATGGGCTAAATGACCTTTAAATGTCCCTTCCACCTCAAGTTATCCTTTAGAGAGGCATGAAGGATCAGTGTCACCTCCATGCAATGTCCAGGCCAGCTCTCCCAGTGTAAGGGGAACGCACAGCCAACCCTAGCAGTGTGGACATGAGAACAGACACCTGTTTTCCACTGGCCATGGCACAATTCATCACAGTGCTTACCTACACTCTCTCTAGTTTCAGCTCAGGTGATCACAGATTGACTTTTGTATAGCTAAGCATTTATTTAAATAGATTTCCTAAATGGAGGCTCCCAAAGTTGCATACATTCCAGAGATATCTCATTTGTAGGTACTATACGCATCTGAATTTCAGAGTATCACATCAAGTTTCCCAACTTTTACCATCTCACAGGAGGAAAATTTAAAGTCTTTTCCCAGTTAAACAGACTTCTGTGTCTTATTGCAAAATGTTGTGCTTGATCATAGCAGAGTTGTGGTTTGCTTCTGTATACCAAGTCGCAGAAATACCTCCCTCTTCATGAAACACACACAGGGGATTTTGATGCTTTTATGACAAATATCAGTTCCCTAACATCCCCTTCAAATACACAGTATTACTTTGTTTAATCAATAATGATGGAAGATAAGTCAATCAAAGTCTACTTGTGCACTGAATTGAATTCCACCTATGACAACATTATCAGAGTAAAACCAAGAAAAAGACCATCTTAAGACATTTGCAGCAATATTAACCATGGTAACTAATTTTGTTTGGAGCTGTTGATACTTCTTCAGCTTATCAAAGCTGCCAGTCACTTACTTGTCCTCTAAGAGGCTTTGTCCAGTGATGAGATTTTTCCCAGATGGTGCATAGTCCCAATTCTCTTCCACAATCCCTAGGTAGTATGTTCTGGTCTTGGATTCCACCACTGCAAACAGCCACAGGAACCCCAGGGCACGGAGGCAGCCACCACGCTGTGCAGGAGGCATTTGTGGTGGTGGCTGCGAGGTTGGCAGTGAGCAGGCAGCAGCAGAATGCACCACAGGGAGCTCACCCCTCCCTCCCAGCTCTCGACAAGTTATAAATAAGGAAGGGTCAGAGCAAAGCTCCTCCTTTTCAGCAGGTTAGGACTGGGATAGGTAGAGAGCCTGGCTATGCAGAGCAGGGCTAGGGAGGAGGTTGCTGTCAAGACAGGACCTTTGCCAATGCTTTGGTGAGTGCATAAATTGCTCACTTACCTGTCCAGGCTAGAGCCAGATGGTGGTTTATAGAAGTTTGGATGCTTTTTTGTGCTCTTTTTTCCAAACTAGGTGATATGGCATATTGAAGCTGAGGAGGGGTTGGTGTTTTAACATTCCTGTAAAAACCCTTTTTAAAAAAAATTATTTTAACTTCTTTATCATGTCTGAGATTTCTAAAGCTAGCATCTTACTGCCTTCATTTTTTGGGTTTTTAGGGATTTTTTTCAACGGCATATACAACTTTTTTCAAAAGTTATAATCCAGCATTATCAGAGAAAGCAAAAGAATTGGCCAGTACCTCTCCAATTTTTTGGATTTTCAGATCCATTTATTAAGATTGAAAGTGATCTGAATATATCCAGTTTTAGAGTGCCTCAAATTAAGCCCCTTTTTACAAACATTCCTGGAAATTAGAGCCCTCATTTGGACACCTAAGAATTGAGGCACACAAAAATCACCCTTTTATTAACCTTGGCAATTAACATGCACATGTAACTCTCTAGAAAACCAGTCCCTCCCTTTATAGTTTAACTTCCTTTAAGAGGATATCTGTGTTACCATCTTGGCAAAGCCCAATGTAAACCCATACTTGATAGGATCAGGTATTCTAAACCACTTAGGAAACATCTGCAAAAATACCACCTAGGTGGCAAGACATTTTGCAAAATCATACTTCTCTCTTCCTAATTTTTAACTGACTAAAGGCATAAAAAATTTGCAGTTGTGGAATGCAGTTCTTGAGACTCATTGTAAGCTGTAACAATACTGAAATTCCCCTTTCAGCTCCAGAACTGTCTGACCTCTTCCTGTTAAAACTATTGGTTACTCATGGCTAGGGATTCAAGAGGCTTCACAAATGGATTTGGTTAATGCTGTCAGCCAAGGCGTAGCTCAGTGATGTGAATGATGTTTTATGTGACAGTTGCGTGAGGTTCATTCTCTGGCATGTGACAGCAGTGGCTACACATATAGTCAGCTGTGCTGAACACCTCTCTCCATTACTGGTGGGCAGGTGTCTCTGAAGTCACACAGAGAATAACCCAAAAAACAGGTGAGTTTCACAGCAGCCCAGTCTACAGTCACCTGAACTGTGATAGATCTCACCTAAATTAAGAGACAAGGCACACAGATACAGGGAGTATTTTGCTAAAGAAGCTTTTTGTGGGTTTAGGCTATGCTTTGCATCTCTTTAGCCATGAGGACTGAAAGCCCAGTATACATGGGTAAAGACAGTCAGATAATTGCAAATGGTAAGCTTGACATAGCTGTAAAAGGAGGAGTCCCTCAGCTGAAAACTTCTCTCTGATACGTACTGATGTCAGTTAATTGATGAAAAATTAGGAGGAGAGGTGATAGAACAATATAGCTGTTGTACAGAGTTACTGATCCTCAGCACCCACAGTCTTCCTGATAACCTTGGAGACCTTGCTCATCTCTTCACTCTTCTGCAAACCACATGCTGCCCAGCTTCTTGGCTTCTCACGTTAATCTGTATCCTCTCTCCCAAAACACTGATACTTAAAAGTCATCTTTCATCTCCACTGCTTCGTTGTGTCACTTTGTGTTACTCAAATGATGACAAATAAAAGTACTGTGATTTTAAAAGGCATAATTAGAAAGCAAAAGAAAAGATAATGACTTCAATACAGGCAGAGCTTTGCCAGCTGGTGTCATAGCCATCAAACTGTGGTGGCATAGCCATGCCATTGGCATGGGACACACAGGCCAGCTGGTGAAAAGGTCAAGACAACACTTGAAAGTTAACAGGATCCCACTGTTGTCTTTGCACAGGGCCTGGGACCCTCCTGCAGGGAATACTTCCACTGCCTAGAGTAGCTGTCCAGAGCCCAAGGAAGCAACAAACTTCATCTCCTGTCACTTAAGCACCTGAGGTTACAGAACTCGGAACAGGGTACCTGTGTTATGCAAATACTCATTGTCATAAAGTAGCAAGCATTTTGCATTTGAATAGGAAACTTGTTTATTTATAGGGTAAAGTGCACTTTGAACGATATTGTGTGGAGTTCAATTGCTTAAATCAGCCATTTGCATGGCATTAGAGATATTTAAGAACCAGGTACAGGGCCAATTTCATCTAGACAGTTTTGCTATGATCTCCTGTCTCTTTGCTTTTATGTAACTAAAGAATTCTGTTATATTTTAACTACATCTCTGTATATGTGGACTCATACAACTCAAGGAGCATCAAGCTATAGGGAATATGAAGGGGGAGTGTCCAATTCTGAGCTGGCACTTGACTGCACTATAGTAATTTAAATAATAATAGTGCTTTGTCCTAGTTTTTCGATTGCTTCTCATGAACCCAGGATTGGGTCCTAGCAGCTTTCTTCTTAGAATAACTATTTAAAATTCAAATTTGAAGTTAATTTATTTGTCTATTACTGTAAAATTTATTTATGTAACCAGAATAATGTGGGGACATTACCACCCTATATCAGTAATATGTTGTAAGTCTGGTAAACGCCTTAGCTTGGCTTTGGCACTTACTAGATCTGGCAAGTTGTGTACACTTTACATCCACACATTAACATTTAATTACCTTGTCGCATCATTAAATCCAGGCATATTTACATTCTGGAGAGGTGCTGTGGGCGTGACTCAGAAAAAGATGAAAGAATAGCTGTTTTGCCCTTGCATCAGGAAAATTTCTGGGAAGCTCCCCTCCAGCAATGAGGTAATGGGATTAAGTTTGTCACTTTGTTCAGGATCCTTCCAGCAAAGGGGTTGAATACTGCTTCCTCTGAAACTTTCTGTCCCTCTGAAGGCTAAAATTAGAGCATGGCTGGGTTTCAAAATTTTGTAATGTGAAGCAATGTTCATAGGTTTGAAAGGTGAACATCTTGAGTACCTGAAACATCACCAACGAGCTTTCTTTTCAAGTACATTAGCAATGATTGAAATAATTACCTTAAGTTAGTGCACTAAAGCCCAGACTTGTGCCAACTAATGTTGGTGACTTAACTACAATACTTGAGTTAACCTTGTGATTGCCATAAGATCAATAAAGAGGGATGCTGAATGTGCTATCTTCACAAGTTATTGAAATTAGGCAGCTTACAAACGAACACTTTATTCAGACTGCTTGCTACTGAAGCCCAGCTTGCATTCTCCATTGAGTAGATGGTGAGTTGATGTTCATGCAGATGGTCTACACTGTTCCCTCTGCTTCTTTTTGATAGCAGTAAAATCTCCAGTCATACGTGCCCCTTCCTGGTCCCTCTGCTGTATTGGTTTGTGTCTCCATTGCTACCCAGATCGGGGAATTTGTCTGTTTCCAGCATAAAGTTACTCTCATCTGGTATTGCCACCAGCCCTGGAGCTTTGCCTGTAGCGACCATCCTAAGGTGAAAAAGAATACCTGTGGTACATCTAGGGACTGAGTTACACCCTCCTAAGTTTCACATCACTCTTTTAACTGAGACATCCTCTCTCTTCATCAGTTTTCCCATGCTCTCCAGCCACGAACACGTATTAAATACAAAAGGCTCATAGTACACCACTGAAAAACAATTCCTATTGCACTTTCCAATAATTTTCTGAGTTACAGCAGTAGTGAGCACAATGTAAACCTCATGTTTTCTTGGGTAGTCACACAAGGTGTATGTGAATTACTTAAATCTTTTGAGTTCACATTGGTAGGTTGGAAATCTCAAAAGCCGTCTGCTCTCCAAGACATCCATAACTTCTATTTGCAGTTCTGGATAGGACTTCAGTGAGAAAAGCTTCCTTGGCATATACAGCACTTCCCAGGAGCACTCCAAGTCTGAGCACTGAAACTGTTGGACAAAAAAACTGCTGGAACTCCAAGATTCATAAGGATCTGCGATCAGTGAGGATATTAGAAGGGCAGCTGTAACTCATATTACATGTGTCATAGTGAACATGACTCACATCTGCCCAGAATTCTTTGTGGCAGGATGGAGACTGAACACATCCCTCCAGATTCCCATGTCAGAGCCCCCATGGCTCCACGGTGTTGCCTTCCAGCCATTTGGTCTCAGTCCATGTACCCAGCTCAGGGTCACAACTGGACATTCACCAGAATTGTTGTCTGGAGATCATTACGGCAGAATAATTTTCTGTACATCTCTGTGCAGACATTCCCCTTGTAGAACACCTATTTTGGTACATTCCCAGTTGTGGACAAATCTTGAGTCAAGGTGTAAAATGAAAAAAGGTCTGTTATATCAAAAGCAACACACAGATTCTTTCTTTTCCGTCAGGGTTTTGAGCTAAACCAAATATCTGCTACAACGACAACAAAGGACAATACCGTAGCTGAATTTAGACTTTGGAGAAACCAATTATACATTGGGAAAAAAAAACAAAGGTATTTAAATGTGAGAAATGTAAAGGAATGCAATGATAAGAAGGAAGGCATTTAACAGTGTATTGAAAGAAGCTTCAAGTTTGAAGACATTACAATAAATTGCCAAATAGGCTGGACAAGTGAAATGTGTTCAGCCTCAAAAGCCATTAAAACAAAGCTAAAAAAAAGGATGTTTTGATCATAATTAAGAGAAGCTTCTTGTGTGTGGTAACTCATGCAATATCTGCACTGTTAAAACAAGACTAATACCTCAACAGAACTTCAAGGTACATTATTTATGGGTTTCTATGGTGCTTCCCATTGTAGCACTTAACAAACATGAAAGAGCTTAACGTTACGTCAGCACTGTGGGACAGAATGTGTTTATTAACCCTGTTATACAAATGAGGAAAGAAGGGTAGGTAATGTCCAGACACTCAGGCAGCAAGACAGCCTGGTCTCCTGATTCTCTATCCAGAACTGGGAGCAAGGCAACAGCCCTCCTGGCCCACAACCCTTCCCTTGAGCATGAAGGTGGTGGAGACCAGGGTCTTGTTGGACTTTCACTGTTTGTGGAAGTGATGCTGTGATTGGTTGCTGAAACCCTTTCACATCCACCTTTGCTGCATGCCAGAAGGAGGACCAGTGCCAAGGTCTACCTCAGCTCTCCCTCCAGTAGCTCTGCTGCCTGCACAGCCTCCTCCAGATGCCCCATGGGCATCATGGAATCCTCTTCCATCATGTCTCACAGCACTGACCTACATACTTGCTGTAGAGGAAACATGACCCTTTTGTTTTCCTCCTATGAGATCACTGCCTCATTTTCTCTATGGGTAAATAGGGGAGTTGTAGTAATAAGCCCTAGCACTGCAAACCTAACCAGGGCTATTTAAAGCAGGTAGCAGAAAAGAAGGTATGAAGCACTGTGAGCAGAAAAGAAAGAATCGATGTGATTGTCTAAGTTGCTTCCAAACTATTGCAAACTGAACTCTGACAGGCAAGATACCCCCAAGAGTGCTATTAACCTGCACACTCCCAGCAGGCTTGTGACACTTTGCTTGGGGTCTGCTGATTAAGTGGGAGGGTATCGTGTGCAGTGGAGGAGCTAACAGGAGTTACCTGTTGTCCAGACAACTTCTTTTGTCTGGTTTCTCTACCTGAAAAGGAGAAAACACAGAAAATGTCACAACCTTGTGGAAATCTGTATGATTACCCACAGTGAAATTATTTGATTTATGGGATATGCTGCCAACACTTTTAGTGTCTTTAATCTGTGTCTACAAAGCTTTGCAATAAGGAGCAGTCCTACCTCTCTTCAGTGACTCTGGTACTTCCTATTTGAAGGAGCCTGTGTTACAGCCAGGGAGTCATTAGTGGAATGGAAACTTTCAGGTCTGATGGAAAATAATTTCTACAGCATTATAAATTCCTTAGTCTATGGAAAAAACCCTCTCTCTTCCACCAGCCCAGTTATCATTTTGATGAGCTTGTTGTAGTCTTTCAAAGCATCATTTGCCTATGTATTCCGTGTTAGTACCAAATCACTTATATATAATTACTACTGAGAATTTCTTCTCCTTTCTGCCCAACTCTTGCCTAGTCTCTCCTTTCCCCTGCTGAGTACTGGTCTAGAAGTTGCAGAGCACCCTTGGTTTAACAGAGACATGCGGGAGACAAGATAACTGTGGTTTAAAACTCCAGAGTTGGATCAGGACTCCCAATATCTTTCTTTGCAAGTAAAGGCTCATGGACATCATGGCAGGGATATGGTCTGGTAAGCCCACACTATGTAAACAAGATTGATCAAAGTTGCCAGCTCCGGAGATTCCTCTCCAAACAGACTATGAAGTGAAAGGCAGTATGATACAAATATGGCTGCACCATATCTGTATGGGTCTGAGCTGGAGTGTTTCTCTGCTGGAGTCCTCTTACATTTCTGAAATCAGGACTAACTTAGACAGATTTCCCCTGGCTTTGCCAACATGGTGTCAGGAGACCTTCCTCCTTTCCCAGGCCAGGTTAGCAGTTCAAATGGGAAACTTCATGAACAATGGTACCCAAAGTGCTTCCTCCGACTCCTGCAGGACTTGGGGCAGATACACAGGTCCAGAGTCTGAAAGTAAAAAGTGGACATCAAACCCCACCTTTGGGCACCTCAGAAAACAGCCTAAGCCTCAGAAGTGCTGAGCAAGCTCTCCCAATGGAGGAAACATGGTTTCAGCTGACTAACTGTAAGCACTCAGTTAGCCTTAGCTTCTCCTCCTGTGTGCTCATCTGCAAAGNCCCTTCTGTCTCTAGGCAGGCAAACATGTATGCCTATCTGTGATACCAGAGTCTGAAAGTAAAAAGTGGACATCAAACCCCACCTTTGGGCACCTCAGAAAACAGCCTAAGCCTCAGAAGTGCTGAGCAAGCTCTCCCAATGGAGGAAACATGGTTTCAGCTGACTAACTGTAAGCACTCAGTTAGCCTTAGCTTCTCCTCCTGTGTGCTCATCTGCAAAGTGGGGATGATTATATCTGACTCCCTCTCCAGGTATTTGGAAGCTAATTTAGTTAATGCTTGTCAAGCACTTTCAGGTCTTCAGATGAAAGGAGCCGAAGATAGGCAAAGCATTGCTATTATTATTAATTATTTCTATTGTGCAAGGAGACATGAAAGCAGCAAGAGTGATGATTACTCGCTTCCTTTACAAGTGTCAAGACACAGTGCTAATGCACAGACAGGGATCCTCCCTGCCCTGCAGTGCTCCTAATCTTACCAGCCAGATCAACCAGACAAGGAGAGTAGAAAGGAACACAAACCCAGACAAATGCAATGCATGTAGTGACTTACCGGTTGATTTTTGCAACAGCTGCTTTTTAAAAGTGTCCTGTTAGCCAAAAAAAAGCACAATATTGCTGTTCTGAGGTATTTAAAAATCCCAAGTCAGTCTCCCAAAAAAGGAAAAGCTTTATACAAATGCTAGTAATTGCTAATTCTCCTCATTTGGACTCTGATTTTTGAGCAAATCAAGTTTTGAAGTTTTTGTCTGCAGCGACAATTACTGAAAATATTTCGCTCATTATAAAAAAGTTAAAATTCTCCAAAAACAAATTAAAGTATTTTGATGTGTAAGACAAATTCCTGGTAGAAATAGGTTGCTGTCAATCAGCTGCTTAGCCAGAAGGAGATGAGCCTAGGCTTGGTGGCAGCTCATCCCTCTTCCCTCCCAGGCACCCAGTGAGTCTCTTACAATTAGTTTTCATTATCTCCAAGGTGCCAGGGGCTGAGTGCACACCACAGAGGAGTCTACATGCAGTGATGAGATGCTCCACAGTAATTTGTTCCTTTATCTAATGTTTGACTAGAGAGGCAGACAGATAAAGATGTAAAAAAAGCAAGTGGATCCCAGCCAGATGCTGACAACTCTCACACGTTGCTGCAAAAGGGCTGGTGTTGGCTCATCAGAGGGAGCAGAAAGCATGACCAAGGCCAATAGCATAGCAGGACTGGGATGCTCTGGGGTGATATGTGCCAATCTGAGCCATCACACCTTTTCTGCAGAGTTTGAAGAGTCACAGAGGCAAATCTTGAGTCAGGGATGTACCAGGCTAGACCAGCAGTCAGGCATCTGCATCCCTCACCTCCTTCACAATCCATTTCAGCCCATCAGTGGATCTGCAATGTCCTGGGTGAATTTGACTGCTCTATGAATCCAAATGGTTTTCTTGTTAGCTTTTTTGCAGGTAAAAGCATCCAGTTCATTTAATAATAGCTAGTGAACATGCTTGGAACCGTATCAGCTGCATTTTTTTGGTGGACTCTTTGTGGGATGATGACTGATGGAAACTACCACCAGATGTGCCCTGTAATTAAACTATTGAACTACTCTTAAAAGAATCCTAGACTCTTTCAAAAAGCAATTCTTTCAAGGAAGAGGCAGCAGTGTTTCTGGAAGGTCATAGGGAAGGGCATCCTTATCTCATTAAGCACATCAAGGATATTAAAAATAGGTTTAAAATGCTGAACCAGCTGTTCTCCACACATTGCTTCTGCTTTCCAGGGCTGCATTTCATCCTTGGGCTCTCACTAAACTCCCTCTAATGGCCACAGACATCACGGGTCATTGTCTCTCTGTGCCACCGCGGGGGCAAGACACAGGCACGAAGCCCCAGCATTGCACAGGGTGAGATGTGCCTAACAAGGACACCCTCCAGGTTTTTATTTTATTAACATGTGTGGGTTCATCTCTCATCTGGCTCTTTTATGATCTTGTCTCCACCCAGTATCTTCTCTCTTAACACTTCCCCAGGTTCTTCTCTTTCTCCCCAGCCACTGGATGGAGATACTCCATCATTGCAGGGTTAATGCATGCCTTGCCCTTAGCTCAGTTCTGGCCCACACCTCATATAAAGAATGGATTACACAGCTGAGGAATTACAAGAGCATACATCGGACAGTTTGTTCACATTTTCAAGTTTAGCTTTTTGATGTCTTCTTCATGCTGGGTCAAGCAGGGCCACCTCGAGTCGGCTGCCCAGGACCATGCCCAGGTGGCTTTGAGTATTTCCAAGGATGGAGATGCTATACCTCAAGAATGGAGACAGACAGTTCACACCTTTTCAGACAGCACCATTAATTATGTCTCTCTAATTTTAGACACAGACAAAAATGCCTGCAGTCCACCTACCTCAACATCCCCTCACCCTCAAAAAAGTGAGAGTAAATCTGCCTTTTAGAAGGCATAGAAGGAGGAAAGAATAAATTATTTGAAGATCGTGATTGCTTCATTTCTGGGAAAAGTTTGTGATGTGGTTGTCTGTTCAAGCAGAGAAGCCCTTTCAGAAATCCATTCAGTGCTAAGAGATGCACAAAGGCACTTGTCACTTTGGAAAATATTGACTTAATTGCCTCAGATCCTTCTGCAACATACGTGGAGATTTAAAATACTATCCTGTCCCCCAATGGGCCCAAACTAACAACTTCAGGGTCAGCAAGGAGATGCATTGTCCTTTCCCCAACCAGCCAGCACCAACTGGAAAAAACCAGACAAACCTCAGGATGTGAAGACCAGATGTATTTCCAAAGGCTTTTTCAGTTTTTCCACATACACCTGTTTCTCTGATAGTGAAGTAATTAGTAAATAATTTTACTAGCAAGAAATAATTCTGGCTACAAACCTGGCCTCATGTGCATGTTCAAAACATCACAGCTACGCACACAGAGCTAGTATTGATTTTCCTTTTTTTTTCCTTCTGGCACAAAACCAGATGGAGATGGTGAATGAGAGGACAGTCCCCCTTGCAATAACAAAACACTTAACGATCACTTCTGACCTCCTGGCTGTTTCCCTCCTCTTTTATTCTACTGGGAGTTGCTGCCCCAGGTGCCTCAGCCTTGCATGGAAATTTTTAATCTCTTTCGAGTTACCTGGACAAGCTACAGGTCTCTGTCTGACCAAAACCACCACTCTGAACTACAGAAACCTTCTCTCCTGACAGTGCTAAACAGCTCTAAAAAATGTAGTGAGCATTTTTTGACAAACCTTATGTTTCTTCAGTGTATCACCAATATTTGCTCCTCAGTACTGAACGCTTCTTGAGAGACCCAGAGCAGCTCAGGGCAAGAGGAGAGGAAAGGAAGAGGGAGGATCACTGAAAGCAGTAATGTTTCTCCTGTTTGCTCAGGTAAAAGGAGCATTTCCACTGGGTACTGCTTTTAGATCCTAATTCACCTGTGCTCTGAGCACATTTTTGGACAAACCCCAATGTCAAAACACAGGGATGAGAAATGCCTTTCAGCCAAAACCAGAAAGAAGTGTTGCATGAAACCAACAAAATGAAAGCACAAACCTCTAATTATTGTAATATTGGATAGTGACAGTGTAGTTCTGTGTTGGGAGCACAAACAACCCTTGGCCACAGGTCATGGTTCATTGCTGTTTGAGAAAACATTGGGATTGGCACAGTGCTGTCCCTGGACAAACCACTCAGGTAATTAAATAAAATGAGCTTTACGATAAATCAGGTGAACACCTATACACACAAGCAAGCAGTGGGTAATACTTTGCTGGATGGGAAGAGCTCACTGGGTGTCGTTTCAGCACCATTCCCCCTCACTCCAGAAGGTGTAGAAGATTACCTGTGCAACCTTAGGGTGCCCCAGGCTCAAAGAGTCACTGATAACCATGGGGTTTATTCTCAAAGGGCTGTCTCTTGACAGTGATGCTAGTGTCCTCAGAGGCAATGATGTGTGTCCTACCACTGAAGGGGGAAACCTGTGCTTAGCAGGATGTCATCTCAGGGAGCAGAGAGAGTCTAAGTATGTAGGAAAGGGGGTTATGCATAAACGGAGAGACAAGAGAAAAGAAAGAAAGAAAAAAAAAGGAAAATAGGTAAAAGAGGAGAGAAGGAAAGATCCATCCATGTGACATTTAAGCTGTTGTTGCTGTGAAGTGCATGTCCAGCCTATGCTGTGTGTTAGGACCACCACTGCGTGATAGTACCATGCAGTGAATATACTTCAAAAGAGACAGGAGAGCCTATTGCAAACTTTGTCCAGAATAACTTTCATTCCACCTCTTCAGATTCATGTATATTCTTAATATAAGCACCATAATTTGCACCACTCAATTATTAAATGTTTGGGGGTTTTTCTGATTATCTCTGATCTGGTTCAAGTCTTGAACCTTTTTTGCATTGAGCTGCTCCTCAGCTTCCCTGATGCTCTTGCCATGCAGTCAGCTCTATGTTGCCTGGGTCATGTGAGTCTGGGATACTCCAGACAAAAGAAAACCTGTATAATGCTGGTAATGCCATTCCCATCTTGCTGTTTCTACCTTAACAGAGCATCTGCATGCTCCTGGATACAGGCAGGCATGTTAACCTGGGTACCTGCTGCAAGAGCAGCAGGGGCAGCTGGGGCTCCGGGCCTGGTCACCTGCAGTGCCCAAACTCATGAACCTTCTCAGAGCCAGCTCATCTAAGAAAAAGCTTCTTAAGAGCAGTTTGTTTCCTAATTCTTCCTCAGGAAAATCAACCTCCCTTTCCCTCAGTTGAAGGGAACATTAACAGCAAAGTGTCATAGGAAACAGCAGCAAGAGATAATTTGTATCACGGTGTCAAAGTGTAATAAATTAAATGGAATGGAGTGTCACTGTGTACCTGGAATAAAGCTTTGACTTCAGCAGAGCACTTAAGATTTATACAAGAATAGATGAGAGCAGAGCTGCCTGGCTTCTTTTGCCACAGTGTATCAACAGCAAAAAGGTCATTTTTCCTTAGTGTGCAGCAGCTGCACTCCAAACGGGGCAGATCTATTAATAGAGTAAGTGGACAGTCACATGTGCCCTTCAAAATCCTGCACACGGCTGGAATTCTTCAGTTTCTGACTCTCACATTGTACCACCCAGGGAAGTTGTGGGGCTGGAATGGTTTTCATTTCTAGAATGATGAACAGAATTTTTTGCATATTTACAGTTCCTCTCTCAGTACCCATGCTACTGCATATAATTGGAAAATTAATAAAGAGTTTATGGATAAAATGGTAGAAATAAAAGGAGGACCAGAGCTGGTGTACAGTAAGTCAATATAATCAGGAGGCATTGATCAGTGGAACACAAAATGCTTTCATTGCCTTAAAAGTCAATATTGCAGTGGGAAAAATAGATGTACGCAATCATACATACTCAGCTTAGCCACTGAACACCTCACAGAAAAAGCTCAGTATTTCTAAGTGGTTGAGACTTGTTTTCTTTCATTTCTTTTGGATGAGTCTATCACTTCAGAAAAACAAGTAGGAGTCAGGCTGTCTGGTGTTAATACAGATTTTTATTATGTTCTTCTTTCTGCCATTCCTTCTGTACCTCACAATGAGCAGTATTTAGTTCAAATTTCATTATAGACTGAATATAGATGCTACTCAATAATGAGCAAATCGAAAGATATTCTTGAAGCAGTAAGAGAATTGTGTTTAATATAGCTCACTAGTATTTAATTTTTTCTTTAATGCCTAGAAGCACTAGTCTTTGGATGACCCCCTGAGACCATGTGTTGTAGAATTGTATGTGAAAACACTGAATTTGCCCCAAACAGTTTAAAATCTACATGGTAGAACAAAAGAAAAGAGATCGCTGTAGGCGAAGGAAAAAGCACAAAACTAGTAAAATATTGGTTCTGGTCATGGTACACTTGCTCGAAAAACTATTCATCAGTCAGAGAGAAAGAATGCTGAGAGGTATTTGAAATCAAGACACACAATCAAGTCTGGGTATCAAGTCTAGACAGTAAATGGTCAGTGATAGAAGTATTGTAGGTCTGTGAGCTAGGCTTTGGAAAGAAAATTAAAAAGGTCAATAAAAGAATATTCGGCGCTGGGGACACAGTATAGGTGAGAAACTACAGAGATGAGGTTTATACATGACCCTAGAGAGCTATGAGCCAGGAAAAAACAGAAAGCATGAATCAAAATCAGGGGTGCTGGGGCCAACTGAGGGTATGCCTCAACTGAGGCATGAGATTGGGAAAGGTGCTGCCTTAGAGATGTTGTAGGATAAGAGTCTATAAAAACTCTAAGGAAACAGGATATGAGGTTTAGGGGGAGGATTCATCTTAAGTACCATTATGAAATTTCATTTTTTGCTTCTTAACTCTCTACATAAGCTGGCAGATCCCCCCTGATGCCCCACCTGTCAATGCAAATTGCTGATGATCTTTAAGTTGTTTTAAATTGAATTCCTTTACTGCTTTAAGTGTCATTAGGTCTTGTGCTTTTGTCCTGTCTGAAGATTGTCTGAGACTTAATTTGTTTCTTTACTTCGGGATTGAAGTACCACCACAAAAAAATGACTGAGAAAGACTGGTGCTGCTGATGTCATTTGAAGTTTGGGGCATTGGTTTCAGTGAGTTTGCTCAGTTTTTCCTCCTTGTTGCCATCTGTATTGTAACGAAGGTTCTTTGCATGAGATCACTCTGAGATCACTATAGATTTTCACTGACTGTGAGTCAGTGATGAAGACAATATTATTTTATATTATTATTTATATTAATTAAATATGCAACCTGAGGACTGAAGTCCCTGCGCTTTTGCAGTCACCCTGCCATGCTGGTAGTTCTCATGGATGCAATTCATGACAACAGATTCTGACATCTAAATCTGAACAAGTGGTGAGATTCTTTCACCATTAATGATTTACTGTAGCCTACAGTAAATCCTAAAATAGATCTTGTGATTCTTTTCCTTAAAAGTGTTTATTTCTCTCGCTAGGAATAAATGCAGCCTAGGGTGACATCTACCCCATGGACACCTGAAGTCACATGAGATGAATTCCACCCTCCACAACCAATCTTTTATAGTGAGTTTAGAGGATGAAAGTGAGAGATGGCGGAGTAGAGAGAGGAATATTTTGCATATTTGCTTTCACTCACATGTCCCTTTCATTAATGTTTTTGCTATCAAGTCATCCTTTCATCTGCCTGTTGAGAACAGGGCAACAGCAGGGGCCTGTCAAAGAGGGGATGCTTTCAGTGGAATAGAGAGATCTGAGTATAATATTTTCAGCATGACTGGGCCAAATCTGACCTACCAAGAAACATATATGTTCATATGTTTTATTGTTTGTTCGTATTTTAGTGGTTATTATTATCACATTTTCTACAAAAGAAATTCCCTCTTTCCAAAGTATGAGTCTTCTCTCAGTTTATTTTTAATGTTTCTTAATACTTTTTATTGTGTTTTACATTTCCTGGCCCATCTCTAGTGTCTCATTTTTCTTTTTCCCTCTGCCAAAGCAAGTCTTTGGGTTTCCTTCCATTTTCTCACTCTCTCCTCCTTGGAATAGTGTGGGTTTTTGTTTCCTTGCTTGCTCCCTTGGTCTCTTCTCTCCAGCCTTTCTGTCCTTCTTCCTGTTTTTTCTCAGGATTACCGTGAATTTTCTTTCCTTCCCTTCCTATCCCCACTGTCCTCACCTAGCTCTCCCAGCAGCACCCTTTAGGGCATAGCCAGTACTGAATTTTAACAGCCACAACTCCTGTTGTGCAGAAGATGACGCCACACTAATGGCCAGACTTTGCTGTGCCACCACCTCATGCTTCAACCACATTTTCTTCCACACACCCATTGTTCCTCTGCCATCTCCTGCCTTTCCTCTTCTGCCAAACTGCACATGGTTGAAATGGTTGCCACCGTAAAAAGGTCTCGACTGCTCCAATCTGTTTGTCCTGGGGGCCAAGGCATTGACCACTGGAACACTGCCTTAAAATAATCAATAACCCTGGGTGACGCGCCAACCTTGCCCTGGCCAACCAGGGATAACTTGGGGTATTTCCTCATTCTCCAAAGAGAAACAGCTATTTGTTTAATAGACGCTGCCACTCGAAAACATTGCTGTTCCTTCCTCAGACTGCCACACTCCAGGAGAGGAACTGGAAAGTCTGAAGCCAGCTGTGGGGAACTCTGGAGCCTGGAGGCCATCTCAGCTCTGTGTAGAAGGTGAGCAGAAGTATTTACACACTTTGCTTAGCCTTAAAAAGCAAAACTTTATAAAACCATGGTTAAAAATTAGAAGCTTGCCCTAGCTGCCTTGCTGAACGAAGCTGTAGAATATACTTTATTTTTTGGTGAATTAATAGAGTGTTTTAAGTGCTTCTAGCAATTCAGAGTGTTTTCCTAAACTGTAATAACACAGTCAGATCCTCTGATGTGCACAAGTAGCAAAGTGGCATTGATTTTGGTGGTGGAGACTCTCACCAGGTCTGGTGATTGCTGTTTAGATAAGTTCTCCCTGCAGTTTGAAGTGGTATTGAGATAGGTCAGGGAGAACAGGCTGTTACCCCCTGTTCTTCTAGCCAAAGCATCGTCATGTTGCTTTGCACTGGACAAGAATTGGACCCTTTGGTGATGTACAAAAGATGCAGAAGAGGATTTATAGCTCAATGACAAAACTTAGTTTTTGTAGAAGGAGGCCAGGCTGTGCCTGGGCTTATTTGTTTATCTCTGGCGGGGGGGAAGTAGGTGAGGTTGGGCAAACACATGGAGAAGCTATACCTGGAATGAGATGGGAAAGCAGGTAAAAGTCAGTGTAAAAAATAAGCTATTCATTGGTTACTTGAAAGATGGGTGAAATATCCAATGTTCCTTCCATTTCCCTCCACTCCCTCCCCACTTTATCTTTCACATGTACATTGTTGGTCTGTTTAGATTTTTGTCTCTTTGTGCTGGGGCTTTTTCCAGAGGCATGCAAAATGCCTTCCCACCTGGAATAGTTTAATTCCAGTTAACTTGTTTTAAAGCTAGATTAAAAAGCACAACATGATTGTAAAATGCTCAGAAGAAAAGGCATATAAGCACAGTGTTCTTATAAAACTCATAGCAGTGGAAAATGATGCAAAATTTTGCTATAGAAATGCAAACTCAGCATAATTTTCTGGCAGTCACAGCTACCTCACACCAATATATAGCACCCCATAAAGTCTTTCTGTTTTCTCTTTCAATTAGAGGTCTGAGGAGATTGGTCTGTCCCCCTACCCTAACCCTTACCTCTTCACTATCTTCATTCTGTCAGCAAAGTCTGTTTTAGCCTGTCTATGGCTTTCTCAAATGCCTTCATATCACCTTTCACCTGGGCCTTTCTTGATTAGGAACCCAGCCTTTACTGATTTCTCTGCTCCTAGCCTGCTTAATACCATCTCAACAGCAACCTTTGTCATAAAACTTTTAGGATTAATCAATGCACATGACTAAGCTGAGGGACATTTAACTGTTTGGCTATTATAAAAACTATTAGCACGTAGCAAGCATAGGCAGTGTGTGTACTGAAATGGTGTGTGTCCAGATCCTTTGCTTTCTCTTGCATTTGATAACTTGCTCACAGAAGAGCAAAGCCCTCTTTGTCATAAATTGTCAGTTCTCTCCAAGGACAGAAACCCACAGATTGCTACTTTGTATTTTTCATGCATATTTTATATCTTTATGCATTTGAAAGCCTTGTGCTGGAGTCAAGCTATGATAAAACATCATGAAGAAGTTGTGACCATTTTATGCCATAAAATTAATGACTGTGTGAAAGTTCAATAATCTCTGCCCCAGTGGTCTGAAATTTCCAAACAAACATGGAGAAATATCTATGGAACCACTTTTGTACTGATCGGTCTTTTCTCTTTGGCTATAGATCACGGCATGGGTGCAGTATGAGCTGAGATTGTAGACTTTGGTGAAGAGGGATCTAATAGCAGCCTAATAGCAACCCACAACAAAATTGAGAGTGACAAAGGTGATAGAGTGGTGGGAGAATATATAATAGGAGCAAAAGCCCTGTTTACAGCTTGGGAGATTCCGGCTGGACATGAGAAAAGACTTACTCACCGAGAGATTGGGTCAGCCCAGCAACAAGTTGCCCAGAGAGGTGGTCATGGCTCCATCCTTGCAGGTTTTCAAAGCTCAGCTACAAAAAGCCATGGCTGATACAGTGACCTAGTGCTGGTGGTAGTCCTGCTTTCAGCAGGAGGTTGGATTGGAGAGCTGTAAGGATCCCTTTCAACCAATCCTTCATGTATGTTGATTCTTTGCTTTCAAAAGAAGAACCTGAATGCTGTGAGATACTAAGCCGCTGTTTTACATGTTATGGCAGAGCTCTGAAAATTAGGTGGGATGGCTTTTTGACCTGTCCTTAGCAAATAGCCATAGGATTATACGGGTTTACAGTTTTTCAGGTATTTTGGAGTGGGTGCCAAACAGCCCCATAACCCACAGTTTTATCTACCCTTATCTGCAGAATAAGCATGTCATAGAAAACAGTAATGAACTTTTCTCCAGTTCTCACAGACAGTGTATTTTTGACTGAAGCAAAGGAAATGCAGCTGGTAGTGGTCCCAGTGAGGCTTCCTCTCTTGCCCCAGCACCAAGGCAGGGTTGAACATTCCTATGGCACTCTCAGCAGCCATTTCCTGCTCTTCTAGACCTTCAGTACAAGACAGTTCAAATCAGCTTCCCAAAAGACAGCGGTCCTAGACAACCCTGTGCATCCACCTCCCCTTCCACCCAAGGCCTTAGCCCCACCATGAAGACTGCCAGCCAGGATATCTGTTTGTGTGGTCGTAGTTCTGTTATTTATATTCCCAATGGACAGACAATCGTCCATTAACAACTAAAATGAATCTCTCTGTTAATTTCATACCATACAGGTTTAGTCTTAGAATTCAAAATATATTCAATTAAACATTCCAGTTTGAATAATTCAATTTTAAATAAAGTCTCTGAAGGGAACAGGGTCTGTAGAACAGGATTATCTGTGTAAGTCTTGCCTGGAACATTTCTTTCTTCAAAACTGATTCTTCTTTCTTTATAGGAAACTGCTGAAATCCCGTGCTCAACTCCTCCTGTGTCTTTCTTGAGCAGAGAGCTGCCATGTGCACAGGGAAGTGTTCAAAGTGCATTGGGATCACCCTGTTCCCACTGGCGGCATGTGCCATAGTCTCCAACATTCTCCTGTACTTTCCCAATGGACAAGTTCTGCAGCCCACTGAGATAACTGATCTGGTCTGGTATTTCCATGGCATTCTGGGAGCTGGGATACTGGTAAGAGAGAAGTGTTTCTAATGTTTCTTATGGGGTTTGTTCTGTTTTGTTTTAAATTTCAGGCCAGAAAAACCTCCATTAACAAAAAAAAAGTCATAGAAATGTGTTTTGCATAAACATGTGAACAGCTTAACTGGGAAGATGGGTCTATGAGAAAATGTATTTAGGACAAAAAAGTGCCTAATCAAGGTATTTCTGAAATACATAGCAGGACTCCAAGCAAGAAGGAAGCACTAGGAATGACTGCTCATTATGGAGAAGGGTTACATGTGTGTTCATCCTCCATCAGTCAAAGCAAAGCTGAGGTCCTCAGCTCAGCTGGAGGTCACTATTGTCTGCACCCCACCATTATTCCTCTAACTGACTTTATGTACACATAATTCACAAAAACATCAAGGGCAGAACTGAAATGTTTCAGTAGGTATTAGTTCAAAACCCAGCTAACACTCCACAAACGTAGAGCTGCAAATGGCTTAAACTCTGAACACCTCATGTTCCCACGCTCCCACCTACCTCCTTTTAGGTCTGATCTGTTTTGAATGTGCTCGTCTATGACTAGTTCTCCATTTCAGGTCTCAGGAAAGATCACTTTTATGTGAATATCCATGGCTAGAAGGGAACATGTTGGGAAATACTTATCTTTCCAGTTCATCAGAAACCCTGCTTCTTTTGTACTCTTCCAATTATCTACCCAAGTGCAGTTAAAAAGCTGAGTGAGTAACGTGAATATGATCCGTACTGGCTGCTATGCAGCCTAGGCAGATGGTAAACTGGCACAGATCTGGCTACCTGCATGCCAAAAAGGAAAAAAAAAGAATGTTTAAGAATAATTAACTTAGAAAAAAGTAAATTTCAGTCACAGTCAGGCTATGATGCAGCTGCCACTTAAGTCTATGAAAACCTGCAATGGATGTGGTTCACTCATATATCCCAAAGCAGAAACATGGTATAAGATTATTCAATAAATTGTTCTCCACCAGCAGCTCTTCTGCTTCTTCCAGCTACCACTTGGGCCTATATTACTCATGCTGAGCTTGAACGTAAGCATGAGTCTGTAAAAGGAAAAAATGGAACTACATGAGAGACCTGTGGAAAATTCATATCACTGCAAGCCCAGGAGTCATTGGCTTTCAATGAAAGGAAAGGCAGATGTTAGACATGAGAGCATCACTGGCTCATTGAAAACGAAGCCTCTTTTAAGGATTCCACACAGACTTGCCTGTGGCCAGCACCACATACATCAAAAGTGAGAGGAGAGGAAAAATTTGCATTGACCTTCAAAACACAGAATTAGGAGTAATTATTGATCCACAAGCAATGATGTTGAGTGTACATGTTTTCCAGAAAACAGCATGAGAAATGCCCACAGGTGAAGAGAAAGTGAAAGAAAGCATTATCATCAGCTCTGTTTTCCAGGTGCAGAAGCATGGAAAAATGAGAATTGGCTTCTGGGCCTTCTAACAAATTAAGCAAGGGAAAGAATGTCCCGTGACTGGAGTTTGGTCCATATCCTGGCTCTACAGTGAGGAAAGATGAGACTGCAACACTTCACACACTTGGCTTCCTCCCAGAGGAAACTCAGGAAAGTCATGCTAACAGGTTGCCTGATCTTGGAGAATCTCCCTGCAATCAGGACACAGCCTCCAGAGCCAGGACTGTGGTGGAAACTTCAGAACAGACTGGCCTAGCTTTGTGAGCCAGAAAACCATCCTCAACCAGGGAAATTCATCTGTAGACTGATACCTAGATCATCAGCACACTCTTCAGCTAAGCAGCCGGCTCCGCCCTTTCCTCCTCCTCTGCTGATTCTCTAATGGAAATTATATGACGCAAAAACCTCTCAATTTCCTTATTTCAACTGTTTAGGGTGTAGAGAGAGGCTCTATGTGTCACTGTAATGTCTTTCCCCATGGAAAGCCTATATGCAACATTGGGAAATGCCTGACTGAGCCACAGCTCATGCACAGCTCTTGTTTTACTGACAACAGCCAAACCTAGCAAATTCTCATTCCTGTGTCAAAAGACCCATGTTTATAATCAGGCACTGCATAAAAAGAAAGCTGCCAAGCAAACCCTTCATCCTGAGCCAGGCTAATAGATGACACAAAGGTGTTTGCATCTTTGATGGGAAACTTGGAAGAAAAAAGACAGCCCTGGAGGAAAGGGAGTGTTGGTTTGATGGGCAGAGGTATTAACCCTCCTTCTGAGTGCCAGACAGTAGGCTGCCTTGGGGACCACTTGTGATTATCTAAGAGCTCACTTCTTTCCAAGAAGAGGGACAGCTTTTTAACCTCAGTGCCCTACTTCTTCAGGCTTCCAGCTACGGTCCAGCCACCACTGCAGGTGCTGTAGATTGCCTCTGGGGTGTGCATAAAAGGCAACAGAGAATAAATACTTTGAAAATATTTAGGGGCCTGCGAATCTCAGCTGGTTTCATAACACCACCCTACACAATCTAACAGAGACATTCACCCTACACACATAAATTCCCTGGGTTTGATTCATCATGGACATTCTGCTCTTCCTGCCCTACATGAGAAAATCTCTCTCCAACATCTGGTCAGGCTGTTTTTACATTTTTTTACCTTTTCTGTTTGTCTATTTGAGGTTCTCCTTCTTTCATTAATTTTATGACCATTTCCTACTTTCTCAAATACTTGGTTTCTCGTACTGCTCTTTGAGATGCCTTAACCAGTATGGGTGGGCAGAGACAAGGCAGCTGGCTGCACAGCTAGAATCATAAGAGCTTTCTTGCCCTCTAGCTACCAAAGCAAGGGCAATTTTTCCTATCTCCACAGGACTTCTATAAGGTAGCATTGTATCCTGAGACACAGATGGTTACGGACTTAATTATATGTCTGCCTCCACTTGATAATTACCATGAAGAAACCTGACGTGAACTGGAAGTTCGCTGCTCAGTGAAGTCATTTTGTAGGTTTTCAGAAGCTTAGTTCAAAAAACCAAGAACCAACAGACCAAAACAACAACAACACAAACAAATTCAAACAAAACCCCAACAAAACAAACAAACAAACAAAATCAAAGTCTGATCTGTTTCAGGAAGTTCAAGGGTGATTTCCCAATTACAATCCACAGCAGAATGCTCAAGAGGTTTCAAATGACATAATTCCTAGTCCACTATAATATGCATCTTTTCTGGGCAGAAATTCCATTTTCTCAAAACTGACACTTTTTTTTCCCAAAAAATCCCCAACAATGCCCTGCTGAAATGAAGTAGTATAGCTTCAGCAATCAGAATTAATGTACCAACAACCTGCCAGACAGTTCTAGCTGTCATCCCAGACTTATTTCTGAGTAACTCTTCAGCAGCACCAACATCTAAGCAGGTATAACTCACAGAGAAGAGTCAGAAGGTGGTTTGCATTTGAGGAACATGATGCCCCAGCTCCTAGAATTTAAAAACCATCCCAGCAGAAGAGCTGCACACCAATTCAGTTTGTGCTTCTCTCACAGGTTATTTTGCCGGCATTCATGATGTTGGGAGCAGGTGGAACAGGATGTTGCGCTAACAGATGTGGGGTAAGTGGATATTTATGTGTTGAAATGACACTATAGAATTTATGCAATAGCTCTTAAATGGCTGCTCAGTAGGTGAAAATGTGCAGTGACAAACCATCACACTACCATCAGCAGCTATGTCAGGGAAATGTAGAAGAGGAGCTTGATCTACAGCGTCCCTGGGCTAGGCTGAGAGCTCAGTTAGCCAACAAGAATGTTATGATACTGCAGCTGCTGATATGAGGGAAGTCAGCCAGGGCCAATGCTGGACCATTTAGGCACAATGCTGGGGGCAGAGGGGTACTACATCACATAAAGTAAAAGATGGCTCCAGCTTCCCTTGCTCAAGGCAATTCTAAAGACTGAGACAGCTGCCTCTTCCTTCAGCTTCCTGTTTCCCCTGCTTTTCCACAGGTTCATCCCTGCTTTCTTCTGTAGGGGTAGATAGGTCCTCTATTTGCAGATCCATGCTAAAAGCCTGAGCTGCTGCATCTGGCACTAAGGAGCCAGTGCTGCTTCATGCAGCTTTGACCAGGAGCCTGCATTTGCCCAAACGTTATGCACACAAAACATAAAAACGCAATTTAGGTTTTCTGTCATCTAAAGAAAGGTCAGAGAGACTTTTTTCCTAGATAATTAAGAATATTATAAAGCAACACATTATACATGCATCTCCATTAATCCTCAAGCCCTGGGCACAGACTTCTGTGTGGTTATCATTATCGGGAAGAATAAACTGGCTTAAAAATTTTTTTAATCTGCATCCTTCCCAGAAGCAGCCTGGAATGAGAGATTCCATGCAATAAAGCACATCTCTTCTGTACTCTTCGATTAATATTTAGTTTGATCCATGAGAAGACCTTTACCTCTTCAAGTTGTTTAACTTGATTGAATTCATTATACATAATGCCAAAATAGCATTCTTCATTAGAATGTCAGCAAGTACATCCCAAGGGACATGCCATTACATTGATTTTACCAAATGTCACAAGCACAGACAGGCTGCTAATGATGGCTAAGTAGGCCAGTTGCAGAGCTAGGGTGTGAGCCTAGACACCCCAAACCCAGTGCCTGAGCCAGCTACTTCATCTGGTTTTAAGTGACATAGAAAGCGAAGGTGAAAAACAGCCATACTGTGGTGGTTCTCCCACTCTGCTGAATGTCGTAAGTCACAAGAGGAAATTCAGCTGAACTGAACAGTTCACTCATCTCAGGTGTCTCTTCTCCATCCTTCATCCCAGCGCTAAATATTACAGAGAAAAGACTCAAACTTTCCCACATTGGCTGGGTTCACTCCCCAGCCTAACAATAAAAGGTGGTATCACAGTGTCATACAGCAGCCCACATCCGCAGGCCCCTCAACGTTCCTTCATTCCCCTCCAGCACCCTTTCATAGTCTGAGCCATTCCTGACAGCAGTACACAAATGCCAGATATACTGTCTGCACCTTCCCATCACTGATCGGTTACCTATAAGCTGTTCTTACTCTTCTTTGTTTGCTCTTCTAAAGGAATACAATAGATGTTGAGAGAGTAGTTTGGTTATGCATGATGATATTTTGTAGAATCATGAGACTCATTGAATCACTAAGGTTGGAAAAGATCTCCAAGGTCATCAAGTCCAACCTTCAAATGAATACCACCATATCCATTAACCCATATCACAAAGTGGTAAACATTTATATAGAGAGCTTGCTGATGGCCAGGTGATGAAGCTATCCAAACCAAAGTAGGCAATAGGCTCAGTGAGGACTGTATAATGACTAAAATGCTGTTTTCTGGGACTGTGGGAATCACACATCTCTGAGGTGGAAAGGGTGAAGCTCTACACTCTATGTTTTAAAGAGAATGTGGCTCAAAGTAAAGATGAGATAGGGATATGAGCAAAAAGGGAGTGGCTCTGAATAGCACTAAAGCCAACAGTTTCCCCTGCACAGCTCCTAGGGAAGAATGATTTCCAAGCATGCAAAAAGAAGTGAGTATTGCAGGGAAATCTGAAGATCTATTATGCGCTTCTTCAAGAGAAGGAAGCTCAAAGAAAAATTGCTTTAGTGATACTGGGAGAAAATGCAGAAATATTCACAGCAGGGTTGCTCAGATGCCCTGAACATACGGACTGTATATCCAAGGCAGGGGATGGTGTGAGACTCTGGAGGGCAGAGCAGCCATGGGTCCAATTCAAACATGCATAATGGCAGTAGCTTCCTAAAGTGCCAGAACTCCTTGTGAGGTAGGTCTGGGTGGACCTGATAAACAGTCCGCAGCTCTTGTCCACCAACTTCCACCTCCTGGCAGGGCAATAGCCCCCACTGGATCTACTCAGGAGCCCCTGTAATCCAAAGGCTAGTTTGGGCATCTCTCTGTTTTGGAGATCTTAGGTATAAAATGACAATTTACACTGAATACACAGCATTGCTTTTCACAGGAAAAAAAAACTGGCTAAAGCACTATTATTGATCAGAATTATTACTCAATCAGAATATAACATCTTTCCTCAGGGAAGGGACTCTATCCTATTATATTTTGTGCAATTCCAGGTTTAATAGTTTCAGACTTCATCAAAGGCTTTACACACTGCCTAAGTATCTACAACAGTAATAAGAATTACTATATTTCTCATACTTTTTATTCTCTTCATTGAGTTCTCCAGTTCACAGTGATTATGTGCTGCATTATGTTTTTTCATTAATACATTTTAAATTATTACTTTCAAATGTACATAAATGGCTTTTTGTCCTTGCACTTTGAAAAGTAATAGATTTAGAAAGCTTCTATGTCTTGCAAGTTAGCACATGCACATCTGAAGCATCCACTGCACCAGCATGATGAGGAAAAAAGGCCCACCCAAAATACAGCTTCTTGCAATGCATCAGCAAACATAATCCAGTATTTCTCTCTAAGCCTTCCTTAAGAGTAACCAGTAGAAAAGAACAGCCATAGCAGCTTTTAAAACAAACTTAGATAAGAAAAGATATCTGGATAACCAGAGAGAGTAATAATTCCATTTAAAAAAAAATTAAAAAACCAACCACCCCACACCTCCACAGAAAGAAACACAGAAGAAAGAAATGTGCATGAAAAAAAGAACCAGGACAATAAAGAGCAGCACATGTTGGGACAGGAGGAACTTGGTAATTTCACTAAAGCAGCTGATGCAAACTCTCAAAGAATGAATGCTGAAAGTTTTCATCAGCTCACCAGGGACAATCCAATTGTGTAAATGATAAAGCAGGAAAACCATTAAAAGCAAAAATGAGCAGCAAAACCTTTTCCAAGAGGTAGAGAACAGGTCAACACCATGGGAAACTAATTTCAACAAATTCAAGTATCCCTGCTTACACCTCATGTTGCAACCAAGGACACAAATGAGGAAATAAAAAATTACAATGAAAAGTACAACTAGGGAAAATGCTGAAAGTTTGAGATTACAAAATGGTTAATAAAATTCTTGGATTTCCACAGACTATGAGGCAAGCCTCCAGAAAAGTGTCCAGAACAATAGATATAACAGGAAAACTCTAGTGCGTGTCTAGAAAATGCCAAGGAGAGCCAATCTAATAGTTACAGCAACTTCAGAATCCTTTTTCAGTAAACTTGTACACAGTAAAGGAAATAGTTAGGATGAAACTAGTCATAGAATCAACAGACTCCAAATGAGAAAATCATGTGACAGACAGCAGTCATCAAATATAGCACTCACCAGTACTACTAGTACTAACTACTATAATAAAACACAATAATAGTAAAAGACCATTTGTCTTTTTTTGTCGTAATTATGTTTGGGATGCACCATACTGCTATGCTGTGCTAAAATGTTAGCATTATTAAGATCTTTCAACCAAAATGCAGTGTTAAAGTAAATGTAGAATGCACAGTTGAAGTAAATTAGAAAACAAGCAGGAAAAAGTGATTCAGCATAGGTAGGAGTATCAAACAGAGTATCAGTCACTCACTTCACCACAAGGCATGGTTGGTGATCTTATTATGAGAGACAGTGCATCAACTACAGTCCAGACGCTCTTCTGGTTCAGGACAATATACTAAATCGCCTACATTTTGCTCTGCTGAGAGGCAATTCAGCCAACATGCAGATAAAGACAAAAACGAGTATTCAGCCTTGCAAAAAAAGAGGATTGGTTATTAATCAGTTATGATTAATCAGTTATGACTATCAGTTTCATGAGAAATCCTAGCAACTTCTAACTCAAGGATTGCTTTAGAGGCAGAACAACACACAAAATGAATCAATTCACACACCAGCATCATGCAAGGTTCTACAGAAAGCAGTAATGTCATCAGCTGGCGAGTTGGAAACTGCATTCACTAGCATGTTTAGACAGTGAACAGCTTTTTCACAACTACATCACAAATCTCCAACGTGGAAGGTGGGTATTTTCATTTGACTCTGTAATACAGAGGCCTGTGGAGCAACTGGCACTAGGAGAAGGTTTCTACCTGCCTTGTAGGCTGTTAGATTTCACCGGTATTTGCTAGCAACAGGGAAATGAGACCTGAGATATTTTGGGCTTCCAATTCAAGTCATGGATGAAGGTATTTACCATGTGCTTCCTCAGGCATATCTCTGCTCTGATTCCGAGGCAAACCTGCTGCCTTGTCCCTACTCCAGGTCTTCCCCTGGCTCTATCAGTCTGCTCCAGGGTTTCTTCTCCTTCTTGGCAGTGTCATGAACAACCACAAGCAGTGACTCTTAGCAAGGCTAGTGGAAAGCCTGTCCCAGATGCAACACCAGTAGCACCCTCTTGATATTCTTGTTTCTATATACAAACAGCAACCAGACACATCCCATTTATTAATAGAAAACTACCCCAAAAGGGAGTAAAGGTAACATTTCTGTGGGAGTGGCTGATGTAAAACATTTAGGTGCATACTGTTGGCTTGTACAGAGGGGTTGTACAGGGGGGTCGGCGAGATCAGGAGAACGACACGGATCACAGAAGCGCTTCTGGTCAGTTCTAATGGCGAATGACCCCGAAAGGTGTTTATTAGCCCTTTAAATAGTTCTGACTCCTAACAACTCTATTGGTACATGAAATATGTTTATACTTAATAATTGGTCAGTGTACAAGTGTCACCTTGGCATTGGTACTGGATAAGTGAAAACATGTGAACTATTGGATAAGCAACCAAAATATTCTGCCACTAACTTGGAACAAGCAACTACGTATACAGACTTCCACTGTGGGCAGGAAATGCTGACTCACTTAAGGCCGTACTGCTGGTGTTAGCATCTTTTAAGGACAAAGAGCAGCTAGGCTTCAGGTCCCTCTTAACCATAGAGCCAAATCAGACCAGCTGTCAGCCTACAACATACAATTCGAAGTCACCACTGGTTTGTTGCCACACACAGCACAATTAGATTTCTCAACACGAGCAGTGGTAACCATGTCATGGTATTGCAAAACAAAGGAAAGCAGCAACAAGAAAGGCTTTTTTTGCATTCCATCAATTAGTAAAAACAATTGATGCATCTTCTGTTACTCTCATAACTGGCTCGGTGGTTGCTTGCTAGTTTCTGTTGGTGCAAGGCCCAAGAAAGGTGAAGAGTTGGAAATGCCAAGGCACATGATATGGAACACATCAGGACAGGACTGGCTTCTTATTGGCTTTTGAAAGAAGACTAACCAGATTTTTCATAATAGGTATTTCAAGTATAAAACTCTGACCAAGAAAAGCTCTGGGCTTGCACACTTCTAAAGGAAAACAAATAAAATCTGAAGTCCTTTAACATCTAGGATAGCTGCAACAGTCAGAAAAAGTCAGCTATTTTTTATTCTCACAAAATTATAATTAGTAGTAGCAATAGCAGTAGTAGTAGTAGTTAGTGTTATTTTCATCATATAGTAAGAAACAAGTAAAGAGAATTTTTTCCCATTCAGTGTAAGCTCTTCATGCTATTCAAGCTCCTGTTCATGCAATGTTGAAGGTCTTTTCCCTTTCAGATGCTACTGTCAATGATCCTGGCTGTGCTGGGATTTGCAGGAGGAGCTTATTGTGTGGTCATCTCCTCACTGGGGCTGATTGGGGGCCCTCTGTGTGACACAGGTGATGGAGAATACCTCTACCCTTTCAGGAATAACACCCTGGAGTGAGTATGGCTTACAGGCTTTTCCAATTTTGCTGTCCCTGATCCTTCCCCCATCTTTTTACAGCAAACCCGGATTTTTCCAAAATGAACTGATGGTCCACCCTATCAGTCGTTTAGAGAGCATGGTGCCAGTGACACAAGGTTTGTGGGTTTTATCCCCGTATGGGCATTTACTTAAAAGTCAGACTCAAAGATCCTTGTGGGTCCATTCCAACTCGGAATATTCTGTGATTATCTGATTTCTCTGAATAGCATGTTCCAGCTGGTTATCTCTCTGACAAAGGAATCATCCTTGGCCAAATTGCCTGAGTTTCTTCTGTTGTGCTTGTCACAACTTGTGCAACTTGTACCATGCTTTCAAAAGACTTGTGAGCTGTGACTCACACCACAGTCAAAAGGAAATGTTTGATTACTGTGCCACATTAATCTGTTAAATCATCGAGAAGTGAGCCTGCTGTACTTACTTCTGAAAAGCAAAGCAAAATCTCTGAATCTCTAAAGTTAACCTTGGTAATAATGCTCTTCAAGCCAGAGCTAGAGATAATGAATGGACTGGGCCGAGACACCACAACAGGAGTGGAAAATATAGAGACACGTCTTAAAGACATTATGGACCTTTCTCTTTAGTTATTAACAGAAAATAACTGATCAATAACTAACATAATTTTGCCATAAAGCAAAGGGGAGATTCTTGTGCATGCAGCAAAGTACAGATGTGGCTCTTTTCCCTAGTTATCAATTGTATCTCTGCAAAGAGAATTCTGAAGAGAATCACTGGCTTTTACCAATTAGTAGAATCTGAGACTCACTTTGTGCAGTCAAGTTCAGAAAACATAATTCCAGAAAACACAGTAAGCATTCTCAAGTTTGATTTTCTAATACCTTGCCAATTATTTTTCTCTGTCACAGAGACAATTACTTGTTCAACCAGACAACATGGAGTATTTGCAAGGAACCAGAAAACATTATTCTTTGGAATATTGTCCTTTTCTCTATTCTCCTGGCCATCGGTGTGATTGAAGCTATTCTTTGTTTTATTCAAGTCATCAATGGACTTACTGGCTTCATATGTGGCACATGTATGAGGAGAAGAAAGGTTGGTATGCAGTAAAAGATATCAGAATGCTTTACCTTCTTACTAGTTTTATTTTTCAGGCTCTGGTAGTAGCACATGGGCTGGGAGAGGTGCACAGGCCCTGAACAAGCTCCTCTGGGAAGCTGAGGCAGTACAGATGTATTTGCACACATACTTTGTCTCTCTCTATCACATTGTTGTCGGGGATAACCTGGTCCTTGGATATTTCTAAACAGTAGAGCAATATGATGTATTGACATACTCACTTGCTTGGTCGTGTTCCTATTCAAGAAGCCTTTTTAATAAAGTGTAATGACCCTCCCCAGCGTCCGTAAGTGAGAGACAGAAAGTAGAGATGTTTTAAATTGGTAAACAGTAAAATGGTTATTTTCACAGAACAGAAGAAAATCTCTTTCAAGTTTCATTTATTACTACTGCTTCCTTTTCATTGTTTATTTTCATTGTACAAGATATTTACAGTAAGTCTGTTATCCCCCTGGAATATCAATTAATCATCTTTCATTCATTGCCTTTCAGACAAACATTTCTGGAATGTGAACGACCTACAGGGAATGCCAGGACAGGCCCCACCGATTCACATACAATAAGGATAGTGCACTGTACTGTATTTATGGAGGGACAACAAAGAAAACACAAAATGTTCCGGAGTTTCATTGGGCAAAATGAATTTTTTATAGTCATGGTGGAAAAGGGCTAGATCATTTAGATCTGAGACTCCACATTTTCATCTCTCTAAATATACCTGCTAAACCACAGGCACTGGCAAAAACATTAACCTTATCTGGTCCTGACTGCTGCACTTGTGTATAAAGCACAACAGTCCTCAGATAAAAGATCTTGTGTATGTGGGAAATGGAACGGTTGTTAATGTATACATTTATCAACTGCATGAAGTTGATAAATTCTCTGGCTGATGTAAATAACCTCCTGTCCTCCTCAAATCCATTGTGAGCTCACCTATCTGTCCCTATTAACTTGCTAACTGGGCACTCAGAGATTTGAATTATGATGAGCAGAGAAGATATCCAAGCAGTGTTTGAGACACTGCAGAGGCAACTGAAAAACAGTGTTCTCAGCCTCCTTCAGCCACCCTGGAGCCAAATCCTCTTGTGCCATTTGGTAGCTTGTTGTCATGTTGGACAAAGTCCAGTGCACTTCTAAATCAGTTCTTCATGAGCACCTGAGAGATGTGGGAGCCTTTGAGAGGCATTTGAGTCAATATAGACAGTAGGGTTTGGAGCAAGGGTTTAGAAACATCTGATTTAACAAAAGAGTGGAGAATCTCACCACCAATTTCGCCCTCATGACACTACATAGGAATTTCACTAACTTCCACACAGGTCTGTAGGGCTGTTCTAGAATAGATCACATGAATAAAGCAATTAACTAGCCAAAGATAACCAAAGATAAAGATATTTTGTGCAGTTCAGTAATAAATAAAAGATATAATCTAAAGGCAACAAATTGTATCAGTTTCAGTGTTATAGCACCAGTAATCCCAATCAGGAGGTGTGTGATTCTCCCCATCATCACTCAAGATCAAGCCCTTGATCTTGAGCTAAAGTCCATTTCAGGAAAAATTAGAAACCCCATCATTTTAGTGACTTCCTCAAAGGTTAATTTTTGGACATGAACTGTCTTCAAAAATAATTGGCAAGCCAGCCAAACTGTAAAATAATCTTTACCTATGCTGAACACATGGCAGCGAGCTATTTGAATACAGTTATTGCGGACACATGACTGTTAGGGCTGTCCTCCAATGCAGCACTCAAAACGCTTCATATAAATGTCTCCTTTATACAAAATGGGGAAGAAAATGTCAGTTGCCTAGATGAGGAGCATAGGTAACTTGGAGCACAGTTTCACCCCTAGAAGTACAAAATTTGACCCTTAAAACTTAAAAGCACCTTCTGTATAAAATAAAGCGTAAGACTTGTTAAAGTTTACAATCATCGCCAGGTGCATTCAAACCTGTCAGGTGGCTTAAAAAGCTCATGGTCATTGTGAGCAGTGAAGCCTGGACAGTGCCACCACATAAAGCAGACATCAAACCAGGAAAAGAGTCAAGGGGGCAGCTAGAAATAAAGATATTCACATATAGTCAGGTGGAGAGAGACTCCTTCATCAGCAGAGGGGCTCTATGAACTCTTCACCGTCCCTGAATACCCACCCTGCACTCATACCTTAGCTTTGATTTCCTGACTCTCACCTCTCTGATAAAGCCAATTTGGGCTATGCCAGCACCAGAAGAGGGAGATATACCTACTGGCAGAGCTCCAGCATAGAAAAGTAAGTGCACTGTACTGCTGCCATCTGCTTGTTCCAAGCTGTCTTGCCCTGGGGATGTTTAGTGTCATGTCTTTGTGTTCTTGGGGACACCCTCTGTCCTGCCAACTGTGTGATCACTGGCCTCACTGATATATGTAAGTATTAAATATTGTTATTCTGAAGTTATTTTCTGGCTTGATTTGTGTGGCCTAAAGGACTAGTGACTTCAAAGTACCTCCAGTAGGAAGAGAAATGGAATAAAGCAGAAAGCAGAGTTAAATTGTCTAACGTGAACAACCGAGAGCAAGTCTTTTTTAGGGTAGGCATCAAGATACACAGTCCATGGAGAGAAGCAACCTTCTCCTAGCCTACACTGAAAGATGCCTAAGGTAGGTGAGAGGCATCACCTCTCTGGGCAAGGTTCAGTTGTCCACCATGGACAGGAGCTTCTAGTGCCATTTGAAGTCTAGCAAAGCATCCTGCTCTACCTCCAGATGTCACTCCAGGTGGCAAGGGTCTCTCTCATGTCTTGTGTCACTCTTGAGAGCAACTCTCGGATGTCTAGAGACCTAAGTATCTCAGATGGAGCTAGAAACAAAGGTGTGGGTGATCAAAGCAAAAACCTGGCTCTAGGCTAAAAATTCATTCAGCCAAGATACCTAAGGGGGCTAAAATCAGATTAAATCACTTCAATTCATGTTTTTTTGACCCCTCAAATGACCTTTTACATGAGTCAAAGCCTGACCTCTCAAAAGTGTCACCAGAGCCTTCTCCAGGGGTCAGCCAGCACATTGCAGCAGTGGCAGCTCCTCATGCCAAGCACTGTGGGGAGGCCTGCAAATCCAAGCTCTTCGGGTGGGCAAGAATTCAAAAGAAAATGTCTACACAATACTAAATATAATAAAAACTTTGATTTTAACAAAGTTGGCTTGACTAATGATATCATGCTTCAGAATTGGGATTACTATAGATTTTAAGTTGTTGGTTGTTCTTTTTTTCCAAAATGGAAAGAATTATTTCAGGGAAATCTAACAAAAGGAAAGAGGAATTCTGTCCCTGAAATGTTCTATGTATTGTAGACATGAAGAATTTAGTGAAACTAGGAACTCGTTCTTCCTTATCCCTTTGTCTATATTCATCTTCTTTCTATCTACCTATCAATCTGTTTTCTCTGTATCAATGACCTTTAAATAATTAATGGTCAAAAACTTACACAGGCATAATGAAAAAAAAGTTTAATTTTGTTATTTATTACTCACTATGCAGTCACACCATATAGAGGGACTGAAAACATGTTATTTTCTAACCAAATTATCCCTCTGTCTTCTGCATTTAAAACTGCAGGAAAACTACAGTTTAAACTTCTGCATTGAAAGTGCAGGAGATCAGCCATCTGCAAATCTGTGTTGGTTGGAAAAGGATTCCTGGGATTGTCTTAGGATAGGAATAAAACTTTAGACCAAGGACATAATCTGAAAATCTGTAAATGTTTGGAGACAAACAGCTCAGTGTTTCAGCTGCCAGGATAAAGGACACAATCCAAATACCTGTGTTGGAAGCCACAGACTAGTTCATACCATCTCATTTCAAGAAGAACTGTCAGTTCATTTTGATGCAAATAGCTCACATGCCTCAAGCCCCGTGTTCACTTTTTCTTGGGAGGAAAAGCAAAGCAAACCAGTGAGAGGTTGGTACCGAAAGACCTCCAAGTGCCACGGCCTGTGTTTTACTGTACCAGTCCTGTGCCTCTCCTCCCAGGCAACTTCCTCTGTGCAAACGAAGTTAAAAAAAATCCAAAAGGAAATTTAGAAAAAAACCCAAACCCTTCCAGACTCTGAGGCTACTTTATTTCGTCTCCTACAGAGCACCAGCTTGACCTTTTCCAGAGGAGTGAGAGGGAACAGCCACCCTTCAGAAATGCCCTTCTCTGCAGGACCTCTTTCACCCTGAAGCACCCCTTTTGTCCTGAGCCCGAGGGCCACAGAGAGCCATCTAAAGCCTATCAGCCATATTGTAGCACATTTAACCCATAAAGGCTTGGTCTTAGGCACAGAGGCCACTGCTTTGTCCACCTTTATTTCTTCCTGTCAGTTAAATTCAAAGCCGAACAGATGCACATGCTCACTACAGTGCAGATCATTTCCACTACAGATACAAAACTTCACTGGTATACAGCACTCCTCGCTTTCTTTCAGGCACTCCTCTGTTTTTATGAACAACCCATGTCAGAGTTTGTTCCATCAAGGTCAACTGGTAAGGAGTAAGAGCTCAGCAGAGTATTATAGAATCACAGAATGGTTTGAGTTGGAAGGAATCTTAAAGGTCATCTAATTCTCCAATGCCCCTGCCATGGTCAGGGACACCTTCCACTAGACCAGGTTACACAAAGCCCCATCCAATCTGGCCTTGAACACTTCCAAGAATGGGGCCCCCATCTGCAACTTCTCTGGGCAACATGTTCCAGTGTCTCACCATGCTCTCAATAAAGAATTTCCTTGTAATATCTAATCCAAACCTACCCTCTTTCAGTTTAAAACCCTTGCCCCTTGTCCTATCAATACAGGCCCTTGTAAAAAATCCCTCCTCCTTCAGGTACTGGAAGGACCTTGTATCCCCAAGTAAGTGCTCAGAATCACTGGAGATACACCAGAATATCCTGGCATGCTGAAGGGCATGTGTCTCCCACAGGGACTGTGTAACATCAGTTTGCCCATGTGGACATTTCAGAGGCATTAGAGCACCTCAGGTGACAACAGCCACCTCTACGTGAGCATCAAAATCAAGCTCTGAAGCATCTACTGCGTACAGTGACACTGCTCTTAAAAGCAGCCCTGAATTTGGCAGTCTGTCCTGCCTCGCCCTATTGTGCCTCACAAGATCTGAAATAGCTCAGCAAACTATTCCCTAAAATTGCGTATTTCTCCCCATGGGTTACTCAGGGAGCTTGAAATGAGCAGTGCAGCAGCTGGCACCCAAAACTGCAGCCCCACCTCCTCCATCAGGAGCAGGGAGGTAAAGTCCACTTCAAAAAATTCTTCATTGATGAGATTTCTTCTTCTTTTTTTTTTTTTTTTTTAAATAGATGTATTAGCTGAGAGTCACTTAATGGCAAAAGAGTAGAATAACAGATTCAGTGAGTAACCGGTCTTCTTGGTATAACCTTATGCTTTTACAATCCTTCTTCCATGCACTGTGTATCATCAAAAACACTTCAGATTCAGATTAACTACTTTACACATCCTTCTTCTCTAAGTCTTCTTCATCCCATTGTGCAATGTTTTTACTAAAGTTTTGTTCTACCACATTTGCCCTCCACCCCTCTGGGTCTTTAAATGAAGATTCCCTGGAGAATTTCATGTCTGCCACATTTTTTTTCCCAAGAGATAAAAAAAGCAGTCAGTCCAGACATTCTCTACTGATGCCAAAGAAAAAATTCCAACCTTGCTTTGGACATATTGAAAGTAAGTTGACCACTGCATAAAGGGTGCAATATCAGGTATATCCTCCCAGGAGTGTCTGACTGCAGAGAGGGCTGAAACCTGGCTGAGTGCACCTTCAGTCACATACACCTTCAGCCCTATCCTGTTCCTGCCTAGGAAATATGCTGCAAAACATTTGTTTATGTGTCTGTGTGCAAACAATATTTTAAAAGTTTTTGAAACATCCATTTTGATAAAGGAACACAAACCAGAGAAACTGATGGCTCCATTGCCATTGACAGCTGTAGTTTCTTGTAGCAGGTTCATTTAAGGTGGAAGGTAGCATTTCTAATTACCACCCAGAAAAATGCGCTTTTAAAATGCACAGTGTCCCTTTTTGTACTTAAGGTAATTGGGTGAACGTTAAAAATCATTACTCAGTTAAAATAGCACTTGATTATAAATATCAAGGAATATTTCTCCTATGGCAGGATAAATAATCATCTGGTTGTCAGGCATTTTCCATCTCTTTTAATTTTCACTTCTTTGTAAACACTTCATGTAGAGTCTTCCAACTAGATCGCTGCATACCTTACCAGAACCCTTATTTCTCCTTGTACAGAAAGGTGTCACAGAAAATATGGGGTTCCTGCATTTTTCCTTGCTTCTTCTCACAGCCATCACCCATGTGCCTGTGTGTTCCTGCCATGTCCTGCCCATGAGACATGTTCAGCCTGTGTCACTGTCATTTCCACACACAGCTACTCCTGGATGTCTGCAGGAGATGGCACAGTGCAGAAAACCTTTCTAAAGATTTGGCCTTTCACTCAGAGTGCATCTGTGAAGAAGAAATCTGCAATTTCCCCACGGAAAGGAACTACCCATTCCACAGATGAATGCAGGTATATCCAGAAAAGCCATACATGTGCCCTAAATAGTGCAGTTTTTACACAGAATTGGTTATGAAGAACCATACTTGGACAGATGATATTGGTATAGCTATTCTGTAATACATGTAACTAACTTAATTCCTTAATGCACATATGAGGCTTTTTTCAGAATTATGTCTGTTAAAAGGGAACTTCACAAAGCTTAAAAAAGTCTATATCTTTCCTATAGTTTAACTGGGGAGACCAACAATACCTTGCTTTCCTACTAGTTTCCATCAATGAAATGATAATATGCTTGCTTTGTGTATCAGCATGCAGCTCCTTCCATTGGTCAGTGGTAAATCTTCTACTGTTTCTTAAGTTATTTTGATCATTATCAAAAGTGTAGTTCACTCAACTTTAAACAGAGAAATTCTTAGCCCTATCTTCTGTGTTAGCCTTGTGCCTAGAACTTAGAGAAATATTATTTTCATACAAGACAAAATAAAACATTTCCCCTACTTTAGACCAATCTAGTATTACCCCTCATATCAGTGTTCCACTACTTTTATCAACACTAATTCCTATGCTCTTAATCTCTGCTCCCCACAAAATAAGATTGGATATCTTCTGAAGAAGAAGGAAGTCTGCAGAATTACCAGCATACCTCCAGAGATTCTGCATCCAGTTCTCAAGACTGTGGGATTTATCGCATTTTTCTTTGCAAAGTACAGCAAATACTCAGCAGTTTATTGCTGATCTTTATTTTTACTGATCTTTTTCTATTTTTTTCCAGTTGTGGACTCATTCAAAGAATATTATCATCACAACATTATTCCTCTCTATTATATAAATTAAGCAGCAGAAAATGGTTCTAAATATACCAGGCTTAGTATCTATAAGTGTCTTCTTTACACTAACTTTAGCTATTGGAATTTGGGCTTCTTGGAAAAGCAAAAAGGATCAGCAGAACAGGAACCCAACAGAAATGGCCATAATTGGAGGCCGGAATATAAATGTTTTCATTGGATTGTTTACAGCAACAGGTAAGTTTTCTTAAAAGACTTTTAAAGTGTCTTCTTAAAACACATGCATTACATAGATCTGGGTAACTTTTCCTTCAAAGTAGGTGAACTGCTTTAATGTCAGGGTAGATTTTACCTAAGTGTGACTTTAAAGGACTACGGTTTCATGAATCATTTTGGGATGGATTCTTCCAAACCTCTTCACACTGAGCAGAACCTAATGTTTATGTAGATTCTTTTAAATTAAAGAGATTCATTTAAGAGTTTAGTTAAGAGTTAAAGAGTTTAATTTAAGAGTAACTGAAGAATAAGACACTTTTCATTAAGGAGGACTGTGGTCTTATTCTTGAACCAGTTTCTGTTATCCAGCATAGCAGAACAATTTCACTCCTGGAACAATTCAGTTCTGTGTGGAATAAATTGGCACTCACAGCAACTCTTGGGCTCTTTCTTAAAAAGAAAATGTTTCCCCACTGACTGCTGTCCTCTGCTCCCCTGTTCTCTCCTTGCTGTGTGGCACCATCTGAAATTTGCTTCCCTGATCTTTTTTTTGTAAAGGCATCCCCAAATGCCAGTGCTGTAGGTTTGCTNGTGCTGTAGGTTTGTTTTCTGACTATAATGTCTGCTTGCATATTTTTTCTCCAATGTCCATTTTCTTAGACCATGTAAGTGATGCTCATGAAGGATGGTCAGTCATGGCAGAATAACAAAGGCAATTCTATTGGCTCTAGCAAAAGTCTTCTCCTGAGGAAAAAAAAATTAAAAATTAGTAAATTCAAATTACCTCTAAATGTTTAAACATTGACCTTTTCCATCCACACAAATATATTCATTCCTGAATCTTGGAAATTATTTAGAGTGAGATCCTAATTCTGTTACCTGTACTCAGCAGTACATCTCATAATGGGAGACAACTTTGCAAAGAGAACAGAAGTGTGAATAGATATTTGTATGAGAAAAAGGTTTTCAAGCTCTCACAGTGTTCTACAAGACTAGTTGAGAATATGTATTGTAATTTTTACCTTTTTATCTTCCATGTTTACAGCCACATGGGTTGGAGGAGCATATATCAATGGCACAGCTGAAATCGTCTACCTGCCTTCAAAAGGATTACTGTGGGTCCAGGCACCTGTGGGATTTGCCTTGTCCCTTGTTATTGGTAAATAATTCATGCAATTAGGACATGTAAGATTTAAAAATATATTAAGACATCTAACAGAATATAGAGTACATTTTGATTCTTCAGTCTCCCACAGGTCCAGAATAAGCATTTATAATGCTATTCTCTAAACTGAAACATAACAAGTTAGGGTAGCTGGCAGCTAGTGTAGAGTTTTGCCTGCTTGGAGCAATTTATAGGACAAAATTCTTATCTGACAGATCTAGAAGAGTGTGGCTATGTGCACAATGCTTTTTTAAACATGGTCTCTTATTTACAGACTACTGAGAATATTGGTATCTTTTATTTTTTCTTTGAAGTTTCTGTGAGATAAAATACTATTATCTTGATTCTTCCACTAAAATACTTTCTTCTGAGTTGTGTCATCTCAGGACAAATGTGTAGTGCATCCAACTTATCTATCTTTACAGCTGGTCACTACTGTGTTGCAACTAAGTTAAGTGTGTAGTGTTCTGTACCTGAGTTGCCATTTCTAACTCTGAGAATTTTTGAACTCACACTGAGGTTCAGCTGTCTTGCCAAGACCAAAGTTTCTTCCAGGCCACGCTGTGCTATACCGTAACTCTCTAGGGACACAGTATGATGAGAGCAAGGAGACCTGTGCAGACCTTTCTAAACAGGAATTTCTGAAATAACAATGACCTTTATTTTGAAGTCAAAGAAAAGAGTCCGACTGACGTGAATATGAATCAGGCTTGGAAATATATTGCCAGCATTGCTAATGTGAGTAATTCTTACTAATGAAATTGAAGAGTGCAGGTCTGATCCTGCAATCTTTGCTCAGGTCAGTAGTGCCCAAACAAGCAGTCCTGTCGGCTTCAGGGTTAGGTACAATACGTATTCTTTGATTTTAATGAGACAGTAGTACATCCAAAGTCTAATATTTAGATGAAGATGGGTGGGACTCACCTCAATGTGCAGATTAAAACAATATAATTCTGGGAAGAGACAATGAAGTCACCAAAATGAAAATGTAATCAGAAAAGGAACACATATCAACACATCGTCTCATATGGCCAAGGAGAAAAGTTTGTCTCTTTTTTAGCCAAATATGAGTCTCTGTCTACTGACATTTTCCACAGGACGCCCTTCAGAAAACTTTGTTTCAGGTTGGTAGGTCATTGGTGATGGAGAGAAGATTCTATGTGGGTGTCCTCTGAGCTAGGTTCCTGTTACAGTCACATAGGTGTCTTATGCCATTTGGGGTGCCCTAGAGGGTCCTATCTGGCCTTCAGTAGCCACTCTAAAAAGATGTAGGTGTGCAAAAAGTGGATGGCTGCATTTGTCAGCTGTAAGCAGATATTGTTTATAATCTTGGACCTCTCAGATGAAAAAAACTCCACATTTAGGCAGGCAAATTGACGCCCTGGTGTCTGGTTGGCTGTATAATTCTCTCAGGTCCATTATGTATGAATTCCACACTCACTATATGAGTCTGATAGACAAATACCATATTATTCTTACCTTTTTTTCCCTGGAATATAAAACGTCATCATTTCTGACAGGTGGTTTCTTCTTTGTAAATCCAATGAGATCCAAGAATTATGTGACCGTGATGGACCCCCTTCAAGAAACTTACGGGAACATGATGGGAAGCTTACTCTTCATTCCACCACTGCTAGGAGAGGTGTTCTGGTTTGCAGCTATCTTGGCATCTCTGGGTAAATACTTACTTTCCTGTGGCACAATTGTCAAGAGTATAATACACATTTGGGAATTGTGTTGGACTAAGCTGCAGAAGTTGTGCTTAACGTCTCCTTTTTTGAGAGGAAAACAACCATTTCTCATTCCTGGGAATTATGTTTTTAGGTTTAAAACAAGCAGCAGTAGTATGTATTCATTGTATTATAATGGAAAGGTCCAGCAATAGGAGTTTGTACTTTCCTCTCACCTGTAGAAGAGCAGATGTGAAAAGGCAAAGTGCCTTGGCAAAGGCCATGCAACAATGTACCAGAAAGAGCAGAAAGGGAACACAGGCTCTCCTGAGTTCTCACTCAGTGTACTCTCTGTAGACTGCTTTTCTCATCGTGTGGTGTGCTGGCACCAAAGGAATAACATATCCTTATTTATTCAGTATTTGGCACATATGAAATCTGTCTTAAAATACCTGACTGCTGTCCTTGTCTGCAGGAGCAACAATGAGGGTCATCTTGGGTATTGAAGGCTCTTTGGCTATCATCATCTCAGCATGCATTGTCATACTTTACACTCTACTGGGAGGCCTCTACTCTGTTGCATACACCGATGTCATCCAGATGGTTTTCATTACCCTCAGCCTGGCAAGTGCTGTGCATTTCTTTGTTACCAGTTTCCTAACTAAGGGGAAAAATTCTGCTCTTCTTTTCAGCATGTCTCAGACCAAAAATAACTCCAGCAATACCGGCCCTTGCCCTACAGTTTCTCTTTAGGAGAACAGGTCTCTCAAAACATCTTACAGTGTTTATACCTTAGGCATTTCAGACAGTGCTACTGGCCTTGCTGGGTGAACACTGTAAGGTCTACACACAAGTAAAGTGTGCAGAACATGTCCAGAACAGTCTCAGATGGAGAGAGATCTGTCTACTGAAGGCACCAATTCTCCTGAACTACAGAGTCATGTTCTCAACGATGTCATGACTCAGAAACCTGCAGATTTAGAGTAAGGAAGGAGGAGAAAGAAAGACTCTAAGTCTGGGTTTAATCTTATGTATCTCTATGTTCTACATCTGTCTTAATTTAAATATCTGTTCTCCAAGAACTAGGACACTGGGAAAACTGTTAACTATTTCCATTTGTATCCTAGTGGATCTGTATCCCCTTTGCCCTGGTGAATTCTGAAACAGAAAGTATTTATTACACTGCAACTCATCAATCTTATCAAGACCCTTGGATTGGGAAGATAGAAAAACCGTATCTTGGAAGGTGGCTGGATGACTTCTTCTACTTGGTATGGAGTATTTCTTGGACAAATGGTTGGGAGAAGGAATTGTGCAGGGACTTTCTGTCTGGAATGCTTGTGCGTTCTTCCAGGCAGGAGCCCTACATTGCAAGGCCAGTTGACAGTGGTCAGATACTGTGTAAAACATTCTCTCAGCCCCCTGCAGCACACTAAATGGACTGAGCAAATCCAGGGCTCAGCTATAGGATGAAAAGAAGCAGTAGGGACACTCCATCCTTTACCCACATGGAGGAATGTACCTCTTGAGCAAGACCATCTGGGCAGCCAGTTCCAATCCTGGCACCTAAATGAGTAGTTTCCTACCTTTTGAGAGGTTGGTCTCACAGCCTTAATAGTGTGCTTTTGACATAAATATGTAACATTTCCGCTATGTGAAAAAAACAATAAATTAAAATTACATGATTGCAGGTCATCAGCAAGCACAGTGCCATTGGCTCCACTGCACAACTCAGCTTTTGAGCTAACAATATAGTCAAGACTACAGAAGGCCATTCTGCTCTCATTAAATTCTGCTCTCATTCTGGTAATAGGGACACACAGAAGCTTGAGCTTTTTTGGTGAGGACAATATCTTCAGGTGTTATCTGATTAACTTTTTGTCCTAAAAAATTGTTTTTCATTTTGGAGTGTAATCTAGCTAAGTTTGGGTAGATTTATTTACAAAAGTTGCATTCCTGAAAAAATTCCCTTTCCCTTTCTTTGTGCCTGATTCACCATTCCAAGAAACCTGGTTTTCAGCTTTCTCAGTCTGCCAAACCATTAACCTGTTTTCATTAAAAATTCACATCCATCACAATGAGAACAAAGGAAAAGGACATCCTCAGCCATCAGAAATATCATCCTCAAAAGTTAGAGCTGGGCAACATTTATGCATTTGAAATGAGAATTTTGTAACAGTAAAGATTGTTATCCATCTAAATGCATGGATGATGCCCTACAGCAGCCAGCAGCCTGGTGAGTACCACAGGTAACATTTGAATGTTTCAGGTGCTCGGGAGCATCCCATGGCAAACTTACTTCCAAAGGATGCTCTCTGCTGCCTCAACAAGACAGGCAAGGCTCATCTCCTACCTCTCGGGGCTCGGGTGCTTTGCAATGGCCATCCCCTCTGTGCTCATTGGTGCAGTCGCAGCATCAACAGGTAAAACTAATTGACTAGTTAATTGCTTTTGTCAAGTGGTTAAAACAGGATCCAAAAAAGTCCTGATTTAGACTTCAAATTACCCAGTCCTGTGGCCCTAGCCACGAAGTTGGGTGATCTCTATCAGAAACATGGACCCCTTGAGGTCTAGTGCATTTAAACAGCCCCAAGACCTGTTTAGAACTATTTCATTATGATGAAATGACTTTTCGTGGACCTTGTGTTGAGGAAAGATGAAGACAGGCTCTGTAAAACCTGGTTTAATCCTATTTTAGAAGAAATCTTACGCTTTCTTCTGTTACATGCCTTCTGCATGTAAGACCCAGCAATATTACTACAGATTGTTAAGATTCCCAAGAATGTCAAGAACCCAAAAAATTAACCCAAGTCCTAAAATACTTAGAGAAATTACTCATTTCTTAGGCCTGCTGTTCTTGATCTCTGTGAAAAGGCAACTTCAAAAACAGCAGAAATGTCCATGAAGGATCTGTTGTGACTTTTCCTTGTTTTGTTTAAAAGACTGGAATCAGACAAGCTATGGTCTTCCAAGTCCATTCGAGAGAGGGGAATCTGCAATGATTCTGCCACTTGTTTTACAATATCTCTGCCCAGCATATATCTCCACTGCTGGTCTGGGAGCCATCGCTGCTGCTGCTATGTCTTCTGCAGACTCAGCTCTTCTTTCCACTGGCTCCATGTTTGCTCACAATATCTACAGGAAAATCCTGAGGAAAAAGGTACTTGGTTGCAGCATTCAGCATTTTTGGTGTCAGGAAAGACAATCTTGTTTCAAGACTATTGCTAATCCAGCCTGTGGTTAGAGGTATCTGTCCTTCAGCTGCTGAACTGATTCCTGGAGCTAGAGTTCCAAACATAAGTCAGGGGTGTTCATATCCTTGGTACCATATAGATGGTACACCTTGGTACTCTATATACCAATACTCATACCATTGAGCTTTGCTCATTCTGACATGACTGGATATTAATGGAAACAGCACAAAACCATGACCCTCCAAAGTCCAGAGAGCAGCTCCACCTCCAGGGGCGCCCGCCTTGGGTGGCTGCTGGTGGCAAGTAGTGCATGAAAGCATCTAGGGCTTGGTGACAACCAGCCCAGGACAGGGCAGCGCAGGCCATCCCACCAGTAAATGCCATGTATTTAATGCTACAATCTCTGTTTTACAGGCTACAGAGACAGAGGTGTTATGGGCCATGAGGACCTCCATGTTGGTGTTTGGGGCTGGGGCTGCCAGTCTGGCTTTTTACTCCAGCTCTATCTATGACCTCTGGTTCCTCAGTGGGGAGCTGGTGTATGCTCTCCTCTTCCCCCAGCTCTGTTGTGCCCTCTTTGCTCCCAGCACCAACACCTATGGCTCAGCTGCTGGATTCTTGGTTGGGCTCCTGCTGAGACTACTGGCAGGCGAGCCTGCCCTGAGCATCCCGCCTGTCATCTGGTACCCAACCTGCTCCCTGGTGAATGAGACCCAAAGCCAGCTCTTCCCCTTTAAAACATTCACCATGCTTCTCACCTTGGGAACAATCCTTGGTGTGTCATACCTGGCCAAGGTTTTGTTTCAAAGAAGTGTCCTTCCCCGCAGGTGGGATGTTTGCAATATCATGGGGGGAACTGGCATTCTCATCCCCCTGCAGCAGATGGAGAAACATGTGGGTTTGCCAACCACTGCACTAGAAGAGAACTGTGATTAAACATGAGGCTTAATTTGAAAGGCCACAGTGCCTTCAGCAGTTAGCGTATGGCACAAACAGCATCGCTCTTCCCTTTGCTTTCTTCAGTAATGAATTATTGAAAGTCCTCACAAAGCAATAAAGACACATTCTGTTCACCCAAAGAGAACAGAGCTTGAAACTGGTCGTGATTAAAGTCATGCAGTGATGGAGCACAATCCTGTGGTGATGACCACAGGCCACCTTGGGTCCCAGCAGTGGTTCCTTCAAGGTAGTCCTGGTACCCCACCTGAAAGCAAAGCTATAAATCATGCTCCAACATTTAGGGCAATAAATGTTCCCAAGTCACATACCTTTCTCACCAAGGAGACAAATTAATGTTTAATAAATTGGGTATTCTTGATTAAAAGAAAAGGTGAGCAAACCTGTTTCCATTGCACAGTTAGGGGTTTAGCATAATCATCCCTAGGGAGCACACCAGACCTATAAAAACACAGATTACTGAAAGCAGTGCAACCCCCACAGCAGTTCAGCAGTAATATCTGTTCTGCACCATTCCTTGTATGCTTTGCAAAGCTTCCTTTGATACAGCAAAAACTTTTGCTTATGCCTCTCCCCACTGTGGTATCAGGCCACACAGCAAGTGTGGATCCCGCAGCCTGGAGATGTGTGAGACACCCCCTCTCATATGACCTGGTAGGGCAGAAACAGATGAGCAAGATGAAGCAGCAGACGAGAATTATTCGGTAAGAAAGTTTTACATAGCCACTATTTACAAAAATTCAACCAGATGGGAAAATGGAGGTGCCAGAGAGACTCCTGGATGAGTTTTCTCTAAAACACCTGGTAAATGAACTCATGTGAAGGTGTTACTCTAACACAGTGAAAGGATGGTGTGGGACACATACACAAACTGGTGTGTGAGAACTCAAAGGACTGTGATGACAGAAAGATGCTGAACCTTCCTGAACCTTTCAAGCAGGGACATGAGATCTCGAGGGTAAGATCCCAAAAGATTCAAGCCACAAGTCAGTACAGAAAAGCCCTCGATACCTTGTTTGCATAAATTCTCAATGGCTCAGAAGAGAAGGAATGCACTTAAGTGGTGAGTTTGGCCTTTAGCTTCAAGTCTGATGGACTAAGAAGATGCCACAGTGGGATCAGTCATTAAGATGCAAGCTGACTTAAAGATTCAGGGAGATCCTCCAGCTCACGGATAGCTGTCATTTTACACTTCCCTCAACAGGTGGCTTGCTGGTGGTTTTAAGAACCAGCAGGAACCACATTGACAATATCTTTACAAAGGTTGTGGGAGCTGCTGTGCATGGAAACACCTGTGTGGTAGTGTGTGATTAGCATGTATTTCTATCTCTGTATATTATTGTTCTGTTACTTGGTATGTTCTGTTATGTCCCCTACCCCTCACCCCAGATGGTTTGTCCCCTCCCTTCTCCTCCCTTCCCATTGGCTGGAGCCCCCCATAAGAACCATAAACTGGAAATGGGAAGGGCTCTTCCCTGGTTGCCTCTGATAAGCTTGGACCCTCCATGAGGCTCGATGCCTCTGGAGTGAATAAACTTATATTATATGCAACCATGAAGAGTTGCTGGCACTTCTTCGTCCTCCATTTCACTAGCTAACCCTCGGGGGAGTGCAGAGGCACACTCACCCCTCTGCAAACCCTGAGGCACCTTCTGAAAAGGGCCTCCTGACTCGGAGGTCTCCTGACTGGAAGGGCCCCCTCCTATCCGGTGTCCTGCGGCAGACTAGCCGGGGCTGAAGAAGGACGGGGTCAAGCCATGGGGGTAGCTACACACCTGCACTGTTGAGGGAAGATATTTCCTGGCATAACCAAAATACCCCACAGCAGCAGAGCAACCCTCACAACCAACTGAGATGCTGAGAGTGAAAATAACATGCTGCTCTGTGAACTGCTTCCAACATGTGCATGCACACGGCGAGAAGCCCCACTGATGACACCACGCATGGCTGCAGCAAGCTCAGCAAGGAGCCATGAGTCACTCTGAACTGTACCAAGGCAAGTGTTGTGGCTCGGAAGGAGGACTGGTAGGCTTTTGCTCTAGATATGACTTGGATAACTCCCCATGAGAAGCATTCCTCGCCTTTAAAATAGCCATCCTCAGCAAGGCAGAGATTCTGCTCCTCATCAGACAAATATCATACAACCTTATGCTTTCTCCTAGTGTTAGTGAACACCTGGGCACACTTACGTCCCTATGCATAGCAGTCTTGTTGACACGCTTTATTAAACCAAGACCAGAAATTCCTTCCTGTGTCTCTAGAGAGTGCCATGAAATATTAATTATAACGTGTCTAGAAAAAGGTAAAAAAACCTGTTTTGAAAATTAAAAGCATTACCATTTATTGTGGCCCTAGGCAGTCACCCACTTACATCTTTCACACCCCAGGGATTTGAGTGGGAACACATAAGGTCATGCTTAGCTAAGGGAGACACCAAAGCTATCATTACCTTAGCGCCAGAAGAACAGGGCTCTTGTTAAATTGCAGTTGCTGTATGCTGATTTAACTATACTTCCCTACAAGATTTAGGGGTGACCTAGTTTGGGGACCTGTACATCCACTTATGTGGAGCAGACCCAAGCTGACATACTGCACTTGAACCAGGGGACAGACTTGCTGCATGGCCCAGATGAGAAGGAAAATCTGATGTCCTGTCAAAGTCAGCACCCGGCTCCCTGACCACAGAATCACAGAATGGTTAGGTTTGGATGGGACCTTAAAGATCACCTAGTTCCAATCCCCCTGCCATGGGCAGGGACACTTTCCACCAGACCAGGCTGCTCAAAGCCCCATCCAGCCTGGGCTCGGACACTGCAGGGATGGGGCAGCCACAACTGGGCAACCTCTTCCAATGCCTTATCACCTTCACAGTAAAGGATTTGTTCCTAATATCTAACCTAAACCTAATCTCTTTCAGTTTAAAATCATTGCCCCTTGTCCTGTCACTATCTGCCCATAAAAAAGAAATCCCTCTCCCTCCTTTTTACAAGACCCTTTTAGGTGCTGGAAGGCCACAATAACATCTGTCTGAAGCCTTCTCTTCTCCAGGCTGAACAACCCCAGCTTTCTCAGCCTGTCTTCACAGGAGAGGTATTCCAGCCCTCTGGTCATTTTTCTGGCCTTCTCTGGACCCACTGCTACAGGTCAACATCCTTCCTGCGCTACAGAACCCAGAGCTGGATTCAGCACTCCAGGTGAGGTCTCACAAGAACAGAGTAGAGGAGCAGAATCACTTCCCTCAACCTGCTGGCTGCATCTCTTTTGATGCAGCCCAGGAGCCATCCCATGCAGCAGCACTGAAGGGCAAATGCCTACATCTGGAAATACCTTTTCTCTACACCATTGTGCTCAACTTCTCCTGCTACTCCCCTGCAGAGTCCTAAAGCTTGACATTAAAGCCTTTCTGTGCTAACATGCTTGGCGTGTTAGGCTTGGTGGGGAACAGCTTCCTGAGAGAGTTGTTGAAGAGTGTCACTACCCAGCGTCACCACAGAAACTCACAGAGACTTCAAACAGGAAAATCTCAGCACTGTAAGGGGTATCTGACATACTCAGCCACACAAAGCCCTTACAAAGCTTCCCTAAACTTCATACCACTAAAAACACTCTGCTTTGTGTCAAGAGAGGAAAATGGCAAATACACAATTATGGTAACTCTCCTGAATGTTTACCATTTTTCATCCTTATATGACTCTCTCCTCCAAGCTTAAAAAGAAAATATCCATCAAGGTCAGACAAAGTTTTGAAAGCAATTAGATGCAAGCAAAATAAATATAAAAGTAATTCTAGCCTATACTTAATGACCAAATGCCTAGTTGTTCCAGTCCAGCACACCCAAAGTTCTTGAAGTGTTGCTAGAATGGGAGATAATGACCCAGCTCCCAGGAAACTCTTCCTCTTGCAGGTTACTACCTCCGGTTCAGTATTGCTTTCTTTTCATTTCCCCTTCTTTATAAAAAATGCATTTGGTCACTGGAGGGCCCCAGTTTACCTCTCCACGTACGGATTTATTTCCTTTGACCCTTAGATGTGTCCATGCCAATGACTCAATATAGTTTCAGCTTTCTTTAACTTTCCTCAGCCTAGACAACTGCTACCTGGTTTTGGCATTTTTTGATGTTAATAATACCCTATCTGTCATGTCTAATTAAAACAAAACAAAACAAAAACACCAACAGCAAACCAACCCAAAACCAAAAAAAACAAGCCAACTTGCAATTTGGGAAGCATTTGGTTTACTGTGAGTTCTTGGCATCTCATCAGATCCTCACCAGTCATCTTCAGACATCTGGTTAATGTAGATGAGAAAAATGGGAAGATAACACTACTGAAGGGAAATCCGCGTCTCTTCCCCTTTTCACTTATGTCATTTTCAGGATTTCCTAAATGCGTCCTCAATGGAATAACACTCGCATCCAGCGAGAAAGCAAGGAAACATATGCAGGTTTGCCAGGCATTTCTAGCACTACCAGGGAGATAGTTTCAGGTGAACTATGAGATGCATGGGGCCAAGATGAACCTCTCATTGTTTCCATGCAAATTCTGTGCTCTCTGGCTTTTCCCCACATGCCACACACCAGTCTTGCCTTGCAGTACTCAGACTTGGCTACAACCTTTGCTGCAGAAAACATCAGCTCAGTTAGCAGAGCTTTTTAGTCTTCTAATAACTTTCCTGCTCTAGACCACCACTGACTTTTGTGCTTCTCTAAGAAAAGAAGAATTGAAAGGCATTAATATTCCACAGCAGGACATTTGTAAATATGTAAAAAAAGCCAGACTTCTTTGTTGATCCTTAAAACTTCAAGAAGATCCATTGTCCGCAGTGATGGGAATGCTGCTGCATGGCTTTCTCTGCCCCCAGATAAGGATAGGAACACCTTTGTGTCTGGAATTTGCACTGCTGGAATAATCAAAAGAAGAAGGAAAAGAATATGAACTAGAGTAAGGTTTTTATTATCAAATACAAAAGCATGAACATCTCAAAAGATGTATAGATAACACTTTCCTGAGTTCTGCTGGGAAATGTCTTTCTTCAACATTAAACAACCTCAAGAACAGACAGTCTCAGTTCTTTGGCCAAATGGTTGTTTTGCATTTTTTAAAAAAAATCTCTTGCCAGGTCTCTTGCAGTACCTTCCTTGGAGGTGTCCATTTTCCTCCTGCCCTCCTCATTTTCCCTTCACCAGCTATCTTACCTGACTCTGAGATATTGCTGCACGAGTTCAAATTCACATATCTCCCTTAAGTAACTCACTGACTTATTCTTTGCTTTCCCAGTTCCTCGAAGAGGGGCAGCATTTTAATTCACTCTGAGAAGGATTTTGAGATCTTTGGAAGAATCCTCTGTTATATATGGTAGAGAGTCTTTTTGCATCATGTGAGAATTTCTGCCCATAGCTGGAGGGCAGTTTTCCTGGTCAGTTTAATTGCAACACTGGACCAGTGGAGGTTATTTATCTTTACTTTAGCAAGACTTTTAACATGTCTCTAACAAAATCTTCACAGGCAAGCTGACAAATTACAGGTTAGATAAATAGACAGCAAGGTGGACTGAAAAGTGGCTCAACTACCAGGCTCAGAGGTCTATGCTTTGTGGCACAAGGTCCAGCTGGATGCCAAAACCTAGTGTGACCCAGGGTTTAATGCCAGGGCCACTACTGTTTAGCATCTTCATTAATGGCCTTAGTCCTGGGCACAGAACACTCAGTGAGTTTGCAGATCATACAAAACAAGGAGTGGCTGATACAGTAGATGGATGTGCTGCCATCCAGAAGAACCTGGACAGGCTGGAAATATTGTCTGACAGGAACCTCATGAAGTTCAGCAAAGTGAAGTGCCAATTCCTGCACCTGGGAAGGAACAACCCCAGGCACTAAGACAGGCTGAGAGCTGAGCCAGCAATGTGTTCTTGCGAGAAAAAACACCAATAGTTTCATGAGCTGCATAAGGCGGAGCATTGCCGGCAGGTCGAGGGAGATGACCCTTCCCTTCTGCTCAGCCCTGGTGAGAGAGCGAGGCTGGCGAAGGACTATGGAGATGATTAAGGATTTGGACCATATGTCATACAATGAGAGGCTGAGAGAGTTGGAACTGCTCAGCCTGGAGAGGAGAAGGCTCAGGCAGATCTTATCAATATATTTAAATACCTAGGGGGGTGTGGGGAGGAGGGACTGGGGGCAAGAAAGGCCAAACTGTTCTCCGTGGTGCCCAGTGAGAGGACAAGAGGCAATGGGCACAAACCAAAACACAGGACAACCCATAAGAAATGTCTTTTTCACTGTAAGTGTGGTCAGGCACTGGAACATCACTCAGAGAGGCTGAGCAGACTCCACCCTTGGAGATATTCAAAGCCAACTAGATATAGGTCTGAGCAACCTACTTTCACTGCTCTGAACAGGAGCCTGGACTAAAGACCCTCCAGAGATGCATTCTTGTCTCAGTCATTGTGTGATTTTGTGACCCTGGAAGAATGCAATGGCAGTCTCATGGCACAATCTAAATGCCTCCAGCAGTATCCCTGGACTGGGCTGAGGCTCCTTTCAGATATGTTCTCACTTTGGCAATAACAAACAGTTGAATCTTTGAAAGGTTTCATTTAAAGTTATAAAATTATGCATTTTTTTGACTCCCGTACAGTAGTCTGGACCCCAAATTGTCCACAATAACACAAGTCCAGCTTAGCTGGCTGTATGAAGTTGTTTACAAAAACCAGCAAAAGCTGGGCCAAAATGCCAGAAAGGTCTGGATCATTTCTGTTGATATGGACAAGAACTCTTCAATGCTTCTATTGCCACTGTGGTTTATATGTGACAATGGGAAGAAAGGTTCTAAAAACAGGTAAAAGAACTTTCAGAGTAAAAGAGTGGCTGGACTGGATTTTAGTCTGTTACTTCAAATGAGATGAAGAGCCTCTTGGACACTGCTTGGGCAGGGTCACTCCATGGGGAGGGAGAGGAACTGGTGGACTCAAAGGTTATGTCTACATGACTAAATGCCTCTGCATGATAGAGCAATCTTTATCTGTAGGCCAAATTGTAGACTTAATGCAATCAGGTGGAGGTGCAAATCTGCTGGAATAGAAGTGGAAGATTCCAGAAGTTGGAGAAGTCAAATCTTGTCCAATCCCTGTCCTCTGGAGTGATCTGAAATGAACTGTGTCCAGAATAGCATCTGAGTTTTCGTTTCAAATAAATCAGTTGGTTTACTCAAAAAAGATCCAGGGAATGCACTAATATTCACACAAAACGGACAATTAATGGCCCGGGACCTGGGACTGAACTGAGAGGATGAAATATTTGCAGTAGACTGCTTTAAAGCAGCAAACACCAGCATCTGGGAAGCACTCCATTGTTTCCTGGGCTGGCAGGATTCACTGAGTTACCCCAAGGCTTCCACTGTCTTGGTTTTCCTTGACATTTTTATAGTTCATCTGTGGAGTGTCTGAGATGGTATCAGACAGAAATTTGATTGAGAAAGAAGAACAATACAAAATCAATGCTATGTACATTAGGTAGATTAACAACTGGCTGACATACTTGAAATGTAATTACAAGTAGGAAATTATCATCCAGTATCTGAACCTCTGGTGAGGTTGATTATTGGCTTCGTGCTATTGTACTGCACTTACCACTGACTGTAGGCAATGAGGACCAGTCCACATCTTGTGATCAGCTGGTCAAACAAGCTGCAGGTCAGTATGGGCTCATGGACAATCTAGAGCAGGTGTCTGTAGACAGATCAGGTGTATCACAGTCTAAACCCACCTATTGGATGTATTGTCCTAAAAGGAAGGCCCCAGTGATACCATGAACTGTGATAGTGCACAGACGAGATCAGTCTTACTCAGAGCATACCCCTGCTACTTTGTTTCTTCTTTTTTTTCCCCCTAACAGCATTTTAAATGTAAGATCCATTAAATGTTAGAACAATTTGCCAAGGACTGAGCTGGATTCTTCATCACTGAAAATCCCTGACACAACTCGCTGGGCAATGCAAAAATCTGGTGCTAATCCTGATTTACATGGTAAGAAAGTAGAAAGAAGTTTCTTGGGAAGCTGAAAGAAGTAGGAGTAGCAGAAGACGTGTGACAGAGGCTGAGCTCACTGCTCTCCCAGTTATGTTTTGTAGGCAAGAGAATGCATAAGCCATTGTTTAGTCTCTGCATTTTCAGACTGTATCATTCTAAATATCCCTCTGGTGAGGGATGTAGCCAGAATCACACGGAATAAAACTGGAAGGTCTACTGTCTTTCAAATCGAGTTTGGAGAAAGTACTAAACTAAGAGAATTTAAGATGCTTTTTCTTGAAACGTTGCCTCCCAGGCAGATACTGTGAGATGTGCCTTATCGAGATGTGTTGAGTCCACTCGATCACCATTCTTCACAAGATGTTCCAGGGACAAATGTCACCAAACTCCCCACCCAGATACGCAAATTGCAGAGAAGTTTTAAATATTTACTGTCCTGCACTGCCAACTTCCCTTGCAGCTCATGCATTTCCCTCAGTATAACCAGAAATATCGTCACCAGAAGACACAGGCTACCACCAAGCACCATGGCCTGCAACTTCTAAGTTAGATAAACACTTCCCCAGGTGACCTTTGGGCCCTGACAAGATACCTGCAGCCCATCACAGCTCACCACCCATAGGGTGACACTGTTAAAGTTGTTGGGTGACCTTCTGCTGTCAGTGATGGTGCTGCACGACCTCCTCTAGCAGCCACCTACCCACACTGCATTCCTGAAAATTAGAAGTGAAATATCAATGAAGTTTCCATCTCTGATACGTGTGGAGCAGTTCCTAAATCCTCCATGTACACAGGCTGAGGTGGGACATAAGGCCGAGGCTGTAACTGATGTTGTGACATCTGTGGTGCTCCAGGAGGAAACCACCCATGGTGTGTGTGCAAGGGTCTGAGCTGTGACTGCCCCGAGTTACCCATACTTGTTTCCACGGGAGACACCATAATTACACACCATTGCTCAATCACAGTCATTATTTGAAAGGGCACATACCTAACGTGCTTCAGCAGTCATTTTGCAGGGCCAGGCGGGCTTCATTTGATTTGCTTCGGTGCTTCATATTCCCAGCTGCCTTGCAAGTGCTGTGGCCAGACACAGGAACCACCACAGACAATGAGGCTGCCAGTAGAGAGGAGCAGAAAGCCTGGCTCTCTAGAGAGACCCTGTGGCAGCCTCTGCTCAGCACTTCAGCAAACCCAGAGTAAGCCTAACCAGTGGTACAAAAAGAGAGTTCTGGTTTCTGCAGCTCAGTTAGACCATGTGAGGACACAGTTGTGCTGACAGGGCAGGTCAAGGTAAATTCTTTGCACCAAATTTATGCCAAATGAATTGGGGAGGTGTTCAGGTGATCCACATAAAAAGTGTGGTTGAGACTAAAGTGTGAATATTTAAACAGTCCATTTCAACTATACCAGCTTAATCACCCTTAATTATTGCTTTGCTTAATTTTTACTCTGCTTATTTTTCACTCATGCTTAATTTTATTTAATTTCTCAGTCAATCTGTACATACCACTACTACTGCACCTTAGGACAGTGACCAAATTGGAGATAGGAGGTAAGCTTGAGCAGCTGGGGCATCCTGAGATTTGAGATGACAGAGGCTTGTGCTATTCTTATAATGCAGAGGACAGCATTAAAACTCACAGGGAAAAAAGGGAAGACACAAGAGACCTTTTTGCATTTGTCCCTTTTTGAGACTGTTTTTATTCTCACAGTGGATAGACGTGCCATTCACTTTGCTGAAAATTAGAAACTGAACTGAAAATATTCATAGTGCTAATGATCAACAATGAAAAGTATCATGGGTCAACAAAGTAGAACGAGAGTGCCTTGGAAAGTGGTCAGATGAATCTTACATGTGATAAAGGATCCTCTTATTTATTCTTTGTATGGTGTAACACTAACCAAGCTCCTTTCTAGGCAACAGACAATAACTTCAGTACTGATGTGATTAACTGTCCTCTTGTCATCCTGGCCAAACTAAAATATAATTATTTCTATTTAATTGGAAGTGCATCATTATTTTGCTTTATTTTTGCCGCAACACAAGTTGAGTTAATCAGTGACATCAAGATTGGCAGCAGCCTGGTCTGCAGTGATAATGCACTGCTGGAGTTCACAGTCCTGAGGGATATAGGTCAGACAAACAGCAAAATCAGGACCCTGAATTTTAGGAAAGAAAACTTACAATCATTGAAGGAGCTAGTAAATAGGATCCCCTGGAACACTTGTGCCCTCAAGGAGCACAAGAGAGCTGGGATGGGAGATCTTTAAGGACATTTTCCAGAGAGCATAAGATCCCCAGGTATAAGAAATCAGGAAAGGAAGGCAAAAGACCAGCATGGCTGAGTCGAGACCTGCTGGCCAAACTAAAGGGCAAGAAGGAAATGCACAGGGAGTGAAAGCAGGGACAGGTATCCTGGGAAGAATATAGGGACACTGCCCAGGTGTGTAAGGATGGGGTGAGAAAGGCCAAGGCACGGCTGGAAACATACTGATAGAAAAAGGGGTAATGGCTTCAATCTGAAGGAGCGTCAATTTAGATTAGACATAAGGAAGAAATTTTTTACAGTGAGGGTGGTGAAACACTGGAAGAGGTTGCTCAGAGAGGTGGGATAAAGACCACCTCACAGAGTCAAGACAGTGAAGATTTATTTTCTCTGTTTTGACATAAACTTCCTAGAACAAAAGTAACTTTGTACTTTGGTTTCCCATTGAAAGAACATCAGGATATTCCACTCCCACTAAAAGAACATTGGGATATTCCACTCTCTGTAAATACAGAAGGAGGATGATCTTGGAAGGGTTTTATTGCCACAACAGTGTCCCGTGGACAAATGTAACCATGGACTCAAAGGTGTGCTTTGAGTACCTCCCATTTGATACAAGTTGTTTCCAAATGTCTCTCTTCTACTAAGCATCTTTACATCCTCAGATACACACTTCTACATCATTATTTGGTTTTTTTTTTTACTCTATTTTCATAACTTGTAAACCCACAGACCAAACCTACAAGGAGGCTCAAGCAGTTTAGATAGCTTAAAAAGTGGAGGAATGCTGACAGACCAGAACTGCCCACAGTCTCTCCTCTTACAGCTATTGATTTATTTGGAGTGAGAGAAGGACTTTTTGTACTGTGCCTTTGCCAAAAAAAGGCAAAAAGAAATCACAGACATGCAAAGCATGAATTTGTCTAGGTTCTACTTCAGACGCTGAAAAAGATTTTTTTCCATCTTATATGAATGGAACGAATGTTTTTTACACACCAAGACCTCACAATGTATGTTCTTTTCACTTCCAGAAGACGAGAAAGAGCTAAGCCTGGACTACCAGGCTTTCCATGTGAAAGAGGAGGGGGGCCAGCAGGATGTTATCTAATTTTTGATTACTTCTGTGCCCGGTGTATATTTCTGTTGCCAATTCAGAAGCCTGCAGCTCTTTCCTGTTCTCTGCCAGCTGTTTGCCAGCTCACTGCATCAATCAAAAGCATCTCAAGGCAGTGGTGAGCAGCCTCTGCAGCCCTCTGACCCTGCAGATCCAACGTCCTCCAGTCCCTGTTAACATTTCTTTGCTCAGTTTTCTCCAATGGTTTCTTGCAGGATGAAAATACCTCTAATAGGTTCATTCGAGTCTGTAATCTCTGAATTTTTAACTCTGCTGTTGTTTATCTTTTCTTCAGCTAAAGACAGGTCAAGGATTTTGTCAACTCCAAAAAGGATATCAATGCAAAAGGGTGAGAAAAAAAGAAGCAAGCCTTCTGTATAAAGCACTTCAGAGTACTCATGCAGCATATTAGAGAGCAAAAGGAGCATTCTGGCTCCTATGTGGCTGTTGTTGCAATTGTTAATGTGGTTTTGTTCCATTATTAATGATACCAGAAAGAGAAATCAGGCCTTTCAGACAAGCTTGGGAGACTGTCTTCTGACATCTTGCAATAAGAAGGAAGGAAAAAACCCACTTAAAATAATGGAAATAAGCAAAGGGAAAGGAAAGGGAAACTTAAAATACTGAGCATATAAGAATAAAATCTGCAGTGTGGGGATTGTGAGCCGAATCTTTTACAAACCTTGTAAATCACTGCCAGAGCCTGCTAGTTTAACACCACTTTGTAATTAAAAAAGGAAAAACTGATTATTTACAGTCTGTAGTATATTGCTTGTTGTGTTTGTGTTTCCTAGAACTTCTGTTTGACAAGAAAGAAAAATAAAACCAAAAGAGCAGCATTAATGGATGAAACATGTATAACCTGGAGTGGCATATCATAAGCCTCACCTGAATGTGGTTGGACACGATTTTAATAAAAAGATTTGTTAGGCAAATACATCATGAATATGCTAAGGTAAGCAAAATCAAGAATAACACTCCAATCTGGCCTTCCTGTAAAGTTACCCTGAGCGAGCTACCAAATCAGCACTCCTGCAGAAAAGTCAGGCAGGGCACATCCCTTTGTTAACATCTGGTAGAAACAGCTCCGTTGCTGAAGGCTGGCACCAATGCCCAAGCACCAAAGACCAGAACTGGCACACCAGCTTCTCCACAGCATTCTTTTTCAACTCCATCCCAACAGCAGGGGATATCTGCTGAAGCTCATCCCCATTGCATTTGGGGTGCTGGAAGGCAGGCAGATGCTGGGGGGACTCAGAGGAGTCAAGCATCAAGGTTAGATTGACTGCTAATCAGTCAATCTAACTAATAACTAATAACTAATACAGTTATCCTTGGTTCTAGAGGAAATGCCCTCAGGTTGTGCCAGGGGAGGTTTAGATTGGATATTAGTAAAAATTGCTTCTCTGAAACAGTTGTCAAGCATTGGAACAGGCTGCCCAGAGAAGCAATGGAGTCACCATATCTGGAGGTATTTAAAAGACTGCAGATGTGATGTTTAGGGACATGGTTTAGTAATGGACTTGGCAGTGCTGGGTTAACAGCTGGACTTTATGAATTTAGGGAATCTCTTCCAACCTAAATGATTCTGATTCCTTGAAGCCAAGTGATCCTCTCTGTAGTCACTTGTTGATGGGGCTGCACCCCATGGTCCCCAACACCAACACAGCCCCCACAGTGCAGCTCACTATGGCCACTCCTCTACAGGCTGCTAGCAACAAGCCTGCCCTGAAAATCCCTCCTGCCCTCCACTGCTCCACTTCCCTTCCAACAGGCTCCCACCGTGATCAAAGCACTGACCCATCGCTGCCATTTCACACACAGACACATTTCCGCTCAAGAGAAACCTCCTGCCTTGCAAATGGGATGTTTGCAGCACAGAGGGAGGCAGCATTGCTTCCAATGGGCTGTCAAGGAGAAAGGAACCAGCCAGCTTTCAAATAAATATGGTTTATAATAGCTTGTTTAAATATTTCCTTAATGCTACGCATTTTGTGATGTCATTGTATTTGTTAATGTGCAGTTTATATAATAACAATAAACAACATAAAATAAACAAACTCTAGCTATTTTATATTTTTTCCTTTAAAAAGAAAGAATCTAAAAGCTCTTTGCTGTTAATTATTGATGCTGAACACAAATACTCATTTCTTATCCCAGAACTGAACATTTGACCTATACTGCAAAGCTAAAACTGCTGATATTTGAGAAGAGCTCCAGACCCGGATTTCAATTTCATGACTAACTCCTGTCTTTCCAATAGAGTGGATTAAATCCATGCAACCAGTGTGATATATTTGTGATACGCAACCAGTATACGCAACCATTTTATATGAGCATATACCCCATACGTTGTGCTGCCAAAATAGGTCACTGGGCCAAAAGCTCAAAATTAATTTAAATAAAGGTGGAAAGAAACGAAAAAGGAAAATGACATAAAGTCACATCACCATGAGACTTTCTTTAATGCTTTGAAACATTGCCATGAAGTGATGGGATCAGGAAGAAGCTTTGCCAGTGGGAATCTCTCCCAGGGGAAGGGCTACACACTTTTTTATGTAATTTCATTTTCAGCAGGGACACCTGGGCACGATGTCAACATGATGCAGCAGAGGGGATTTGGCAAAGCACAGGAGCAGGTCAGACAGATCATAGACACTTCTTCAAATGCTTCTTGAACTCTGTTAGGCTTGGTGCTGTGATCACTTCCCTGGGGAGCAAATTCTAGTACCCAGCTCCTCTCTGGATGAAGAATGTTTTTTCTGATATCCAGCCTAAACCTTCCCTGACACAACTCCAGGTCATTCCCTCAGGTTCTGTCACTGGTCACCACAGAGAAGAGATCAGTGTCTATCCCTCTCCCTCATAAGGAAGTTATAGACTGCAGTGAGGTCTCCTCTCAGTTTCCTCTTCTCCAGGCTGAACAGACCAAGTGCCCTCAGCCGCTCCTCATACGGCTTCCCCTCAAGGCCCTTCACCATCTTCCTTGCCCTCCTTTGGATGCTCTCCAATAATGTCTTTATTATATTGTGCCACCCAAAACTGCACACAATATTCAAGGTGAGGACGCACCAGTGCAGAGCAGAGCTGGACATTCACCTCCCTGGACCAGCTGGTGATGCTTTGCCTGATGCAAGATGGGATGGAAGGTAAGCAATTCATAGCCTGCCTCTGCAGATTAAGTGCGATGTGCTTTCAGGCAATCCCAGCACCATGGCAGGCTGAAAAACCTACAGGAGATCATATATTTGGGCAGTACATCCTCACTGGCCTATCTCCCCCTGTCCCTTCATCTGTCATTGCTGAAGCTTCAAGAGAGACACCAGAAGGTGGGAAGCTGGAGGTTTTATCGCACCTGAATCTGGAGGCCATGCAGATCGCGTCCTCTCTTGTAAAAACCTGAGTTAAGTCCTGGAAGACCCCTATGAGGTGTGCAAGAAGGAAGCTGTAATGCCATAGGGAGGCTTTCACCTGGCTGCATATGACATCACACTCGTTGGAAAGCCACTGAGGGAGTGGGTCCCCTGCAGCTGAGCCCTGTGCAAGCCCAATCCCACTCCTGCTCAGCCCCCTGCTCAGAGCTGTGCTTCAGTCACCCAGACCCCCATGGGACTGTCATCCTCCCAGTGAACCAGTACTAAGGAAACCTGCACTAGTCCGTACAGTGCAGTGGGAGATGTGACTGCCCAACATAGAGGGTTCTGGCAGATCCTAGATGTCCCTCCTCACCCAGGGGATTGCTCTTTTCTCTCACCCTGAGGAGCCAGTGACATTGAAGTGTCTCTCTTTTACCCACAATCTACTAAAGAAAACTTGAAGAGAGGGAAATGTGAGGAAGAGCAAGATGGAAGACCTGCAAAAGGGCCGTTCTGGTGTGTAACTCTTACCCTGGTGAGAGGAGTGGCTCTCCTGAAGTTCATATGGCTTCTGGCAGCCATATACAAGGCTGCAAGGATGAATTTTCAGGATTGGGACACTCTCATGTTTTCTAATCACGTTTCCCACTAACTCACTGTCCTGTGCTTTCTGAAAGAAGGACAAGCATTTCTGGGGACCTCCTCTGGACGATGATGGACGGAAGAGAGGAGCATCTGTGCATGTGCTGGGTACGATGGGACGGGAACTGGTCTCATTTTCCAGCGTGGTCATCAAAGGGACCCCTGGGGGCACAGAAATACTGCTGCCCAGTCCCACCGTCTCACCCGCAACATCACCTAGACTCCTCGGGGCAATAAACTCAGTTTTAACATCTCCAAGGCACATCTCCCTCGCGGATGCGCAATCACACCTACAGACGGCCNCGGGGGCCGGTGCGGGGGGGCAGCTGGGAGCAGCCCCGGCGCTGCAGCGGGAGCGGGAGCAAGAAGAGGGAGAGAAGCGGGGGAGAGGCCTGGGGCAGGCAGCCCCCGGGGGCGGGCCGCGCCGGCCGGCCCAGACACTTAAATGCAACCCCTGGGGCATCGGCTCCTCGCTGATGAGACCGCTGCAGGGCTGCCGGGGACGGGGCGTCGTCGTGGGGACCGT
>WEIV01029499.1:95853-151682 GCA_013390005.1 Calyptomena viridis | reverse complement strand
CCGCCTCGCTCGGCTCAGCCCAGGCGCGGCCCGCCGAGCCCGGCTCGTCCTCCTCGGAGCCAGAGCCCTGGCTGAAGTCGATGCGCTGCGCCAGGCGCGCCAGGTTCTGGGACATGGAGAGCGGCTGGAGGTAGGTCTCGCTGCCATCCAGCCCCACCTCCTGCACCTGCTTCTCGCACGCCGACTCGATGCTGATGCGCACGGCCGGCANGGGGGCGGGGCCAGCGCCGCCAGGGCTCGGCAGTTTCCGGAGGCGCTCGGGAGGGGGCGGGGCTGAACCCCGGCGCTCGGAGCCGCTGCAGTTTTGTGAGGCAGCGTTATTTTTGACCACAAGTTGGTTTAATGACCCGTTCTAAACATGATTTCACCTCTGGTTCCCTCTCGCCAGCTATGACCGCGCAGGAAGCTCAACCAAACAGCATAAAAAAAATACCATGACGCTGCGAGGAAATTACCGCTTGAATTCGGTCATAACAACTCTGATAAAGGGAGGAACTCGCAGTGTACGCGTTAACACAATTAAGAAGTCGGCAGTTTAATGCTCTCGTATTTATTCTTAAATCTGATCAGTGTGCATGATTAAAAGCGTAACAAAAATCAGCATTTGTACTTCGGGGAGACGGAACGTTCCCGCGGGGCTCAGTCTCTCCCGACGCGGTGCGTCTCCCGGGGCCTGTCGATGCGGAAGAGCAGCTCGGCGGGCTGGAAGTACCCCAGGTACTGCACGCTGTCCGGGCTGGTGTCCTGGTGGTAGTGCCCTCCTTCCCCGTGCTGGCTGAAACAGTGCGTGTGCTCCACACGCAGATCGAAGCCCTGTCACCAGAGAAAGCAAGGCCGGTCAACGTGCGGATCGTGTCAACAGCATTTAAAAGTCATGGGATGGTGTCTTGTGTGCTGGGCACTCCTAGGCTTGTATTTCCACACATCTCAGAGCCTGCTACAAACATTAAGCAGCAAAAACTTACAGGATGCTTGGGAAGCCAGTGAGACAAAAGGCGCCAACACAAGGCCTTATCATATGACAGAAAAAGAGATTTTAGAAACCCCGTGTGAAAAATACCAAGTTATTATTTTGCTTATCACACACTTTTGTTAAAAAGTAGTTAGAACTAGTTAAATATTTTATTAAGTTAGGTTAAAACCAAACCAACATAGCATTGTCGTGTGTGTTAAGAATTTATGATAGAAGGTAAGAGTGTTTAGATAAACATATATACTCTAAAAGCCTTTGTTTAAGAAGATGCTTGCCAGATGCCTATTTGACAAGAAGTAATAAATTCAAGCCATATGTCAACCATTGACATTGAAATGTACCTTTCTGTTTAGAGATAAGGAAAGTTAGGAGTGCTTTTAGAAAGTTTTTTTAAATTTTTTTTTTATCACAGAGGACCGCCCTCTGTGTGAAAAATTGTCTACGATGTATTACATTCTGTATGTCAGTGTGCATTCACCCTGGGATGCACCTGGCTGTCTTAATCCTTTGCTTCCTGAATTTGTCCCAATAAAACAATTTGCATTTTATAGTGAGCATTCGTTTCTCACACCTGACAGCTCCCAACTTTTGTTGTCAATCTCTCTGAGATTTCTTTTTTTCTTTCCATTGGGATTAAATAAAGCAGTTATACCAAGGAATCCCTACTGAAAACCAAACCCCTCGGAGCTGAATTGCCACAGGCCCATGTGAAAAAGGGACCACCTCTATTCCAAGAGCCAGATTAAATGAAAATGGGAAGAAGAGTGAACAAAATAACGACTAGCATACTAAACCATGAGATCACCCTCACCAGTTTTATATATATCACAGAATCACAGAATGGGCTGGGTTGGAAGTGACCTTTACAGACTATCTATTCTAACCCCACTTCCATGGGCAGGGATGTCACTCACTAGATTAGGTGCCTCAAGGCCCCATTCAATCTGGCCTTAAACATTTTCAGTGATGGGGCATCCACAACTTATCTGAGCAATCTGTTCCAGTGTCTCTCCACCCTCAGCCTAAAAAATTTCTTCTATATGTCCAATCTAAATCTGTTCTCTTTCAATTTAAAAATCTTGCCCCTTCTCCTGTCACCACATGCCCTGCTCTCCATCTTTCCTGAAAGCCTCCTGGAAGGCCACAATAAGGTCTTCCTGGAGCCTTCTCTTCTCCAGGCTGAACAAGTCCAGTTCTCTTACCCTGTCTCCATAGGAGAGGTGCTTCAGCCCTCTGTTCATCTTCATGGTCCTCCTCTGTACCTGCTCCAATCTTTGTGGGGGCCCCAGAGCTATGCACAGCACTCGAGGTGGGGTCTCATGAGGGAGACAATCACCCCCTTTGACCTGGCCATGCTTAGTTTGATGCAGCCCAGGACATGATTAAATTTTCTGGGCTGCAAGGAGATACTGATGACTAGTGCTATGGCATTTCAATGCCATCTTCTACTGCTCACTATGTAGTGACACATAAACATTTCCAAAACCATAGGCTTAGCCAAATGCTGTTGAGCTTGCAGTGGATACAGATGGGAGAAGCCCAGCTGCATCCACTACACGAGTTGCATTGGTTCTGAATGGAGCAGCTATTGATGGCTGCTTTCAAAGTACACATCAGTTTTTTCTGGGAAGATGTACACAATTTAGCCTTAGGCCAAAGGCTGCCACATAATACACAATAAAGAAACACCCTTGAACATATCTAAGCCTAGAGTTATGTCTCATTTAACTCTGGAAAAAAAATGTTTTTATGCAATCACTTATGACTGCATTGTTACTTAGAAGATAGAATTTTCATCTATGGTTTCCTGGTTACCTTTGAATAAATAGTTTTCCTAATGATGAGCATCTTAATAGTTTTTGAAAACAGGTTAGTTTTAATCTTGAATTATTTGCTGTTGCATTTAGTGTTTGTGAAAGATGCTAGGCAGCTTTCCAGCATGGGGCTTTGCAGACTTTAATTTCCATCAGCAATAAGATATATGCTTTGTGTATTTCAACATAGCATTAGCAGAGAGAGTTGTTACAAAAGTGAACTACATAAACACACAGCTGAACGAGTTTCCATGGTCTTGACATTTCTCCCAGAGTGGCTGGCACTGAATGTAAACTGTGCTGTTGGATTTGGGATGCAAACACTTGCACACTTGCAATTGGAACTGAACCATTAAGTTCAACCCACCATGAACAACAACTAGGTTTCAGAACAGATTGACCTAGATTCAAGTCACACAAATCACAGAAATGAGAAGCATCTATTTTATTACACCACCTCTGTAAGAGTCTAACACAATACATACACACTCCTGTTCTTAAAACGAAAATCACATTCAAGATAAAATTCATCACAAGTCTCAGTTTACACTTAGAAATTAAAAAAGAGACTCACCGGATCTCTGGAAACTATTACTGGCTGACAAATCAGTGGAGCCTTCATTTCAAAGAATTTGAGCCAGTTATTCACATCCTCATCAGTATTCAGGGGACAGGCAGAAAATTCTGGAGGCTACAGCAAAAATGAAAGCTTTATAAGTAAAAGGAAGATAGTTTTTCTCTAGCAACTTTCCTTCACTTTCCCCCTCCTCAGTATTCTGTTCATTTTATTTCTTGTCTAAAGGAAGCTCACCAGTGCCCATCACTGTATTTCTGCCAGAAACAGAAGTGACCACAATATTGCTTCCTTCATTGCACAGGTAGAAGAATGACTGAAGTGAGGATTCTCCTCCTCTTGGTACATTTTAGAAGCTCCATTATTTTTAAAAAAGTCTAACACTTCTTACAAGTATTACTTCAGTTGATGTATTTAATTTCAATTCATTTTACAATAGCTCTCCAATTCTTTAGCTGCCCAAGGGTTTCAAAAGATGGTGGTATTAAGGCCAAATGAAACAGCACCACTAGTTTAGTAACACTGATTTTGTAATATCAGCTCCTTGCTTTAATACAATGCTTATCATAATAGTTCATGCATACTTTTAAAAATACAAAAGAGAGTCAAGGTGCAGATGTTACACCCTGACTTATACTTCTGTTTTCAAGAGAACAAAGAAAGTTGTTGAGAACAACATACCATAATGTGAATCTTTGCTTTCCCCTTCTGAATGATAAACGTACCACCCATCCCAACTGGCTTTTCTCCATAGTGTTTCTCTAAAGTTTGTCTCAGACAGGACACGAAGTTAAGTTCTCCAGTTCTTCCATTGGCTTTCACTTCAATGACCTGGAAGACAAAGTTAATTTGTCACTGCTGTCCCCTGCTGCAATAGTCTGCAAAGGTCTGCGAAAGCTGTTCTGAAATTCTCCCAAGCTAATAACCCAGGATTACTTTTTGAAAATGCAATTCCCTGCAGGTGCTGCTCCTTCCAGTACCTGACCAACTCTCTTTTCTGACTTCTGTTCAACACCAGCTTTGCCTGTGAAGGGTGCTGGGCAGCAACAGATTTACTCATACATGAGAGAGTGATATGAGCAACACCTTTCTGTCCACCAGCTGGCTTCCACTCTGTTATAAAGAAACTTAGTAACAGAGAAGACTTCAGTTTCCATGTAGTAGTCAGTTTTTGACTGCTCTGCCAACAGCTCTGTGTGCTGGCTCTTTCAGGGGAAGCACTTCTACAAAAAGTTAGACAAGTGCCCACATCTGATTTACACAAGTACATTGCACAGCCATTACCTTAAATCACTGCTATTTTGGACTGGATTTGGATGAATGATTTATGATGATGGAAAAGTTGTATTAAGCTATACTTATGCCTCAAAAAACCAAATGCCTCTCTGTCTCCACCAATTTTTCCTTATTCGATGGCATCAGCTCCTTATGGTCGCTTATTTCTCCCATGGAATTACAACTTAAATATTATCACAGAAAACTGACAGGAGAATATTAAATCATGAGTTTCCCTTCAGTCACAAAGCTCTACAAACAAAGTCACCTTTGATCCAAGTACACACCTTACCAGGTTTTCCCTCACTGGCGTAAAGGTTGGCCAACAGTCCAAACTCACAGTCAGAATATTTACTGCTGTACTTCTCAAGCAGGCACCCTTTATCTGCAGGATTTATCTGAGCAACATAGCTCCCATTTACAGCAGGCTTTTTTTCACTCTTAGTTTGAACAATAGGGATAAGCTGAGAAAAAGAATTAAGTCAAGTTAGTCAATTAGAACATGTCAGAGTCAGTCAAATGAACCGAACTCACATAACTGCTCTTTAAGCTTTGGACCATGAACCCAAGAAATAGTTCCCTTCATTACATACCTCTGTCTCTCAGGATGAGGTTGTACTGGTAAGAAAAAAGCACTAATATTGTCATGTAATTGAAAGATCCAGAAAAGAGATATACTTTCTCTGGACAATTACATTTAATGTCATGTGAAAATGAATGCTAGTGTTAAAAAATAAATAAAAGAAAGAAGAAACAAAGTATCTGAGGTCTGCACTCAAATATTGACATAATTTGACATAAGACTTCCTCAGTGTACAGTAACAACCACTATTACAGTGGCCCAAATTTAATGCTGAGATGGGCTCTCACCTGCCAATAAATCCATCAAAAGGAGATGGCAAGACCAGAGGTTCATGCCTGAAAAAACTCTTCATTAACTAAAGTCTCCACAGGGAGTAGTTTTCATCTCTCACCTCTCCTGTAGTTCATAATTTTGTATGTGACATCTTTACAATGGTAGAACAAAGTCATCCAAGAGGGCAAAAGACAGGGAGTATTTTAAAGGCATTTACCAGTAAGTTTGACAAGCATTTCTGAATCTTGGAGTTAAAACCTCTGATCAGGTCTTTGTTAATCAGTTTCAAAAAATTCATGCTTCTTGCACGTTTCAAGGCAATCACATGCTTCCTGAAGAATTACAAGTTAAAAATTAATCTTTATTATCTCAGTAGTATGCACCTCAGCGGATGGCCCTCATCCAAATTCCTTCTAATGTGTTTTATGTGCTTGTGGCATGAAGGGTGTTTTTTAAGTATTTTTTTGTAAATGGGAAATATCCAGCATGACACTGCTCTATTGTTACAATATTCCCATGACTTCATTGAGTATCATTGCACTTGTTTACTGACCTCAGCATTTACCCCAAGGATCCTGGATGAAACAGCTCCAGCTCCAAGAATGAAAGCTCCGGGCAGCTCTATGTCTTTTGCAACTGTATTTAGATCATAAACCTGCAAAAGAGAAACAATTCTTCCATCTTAGAAGTGTCCAAGGCTAGGCTGGATGGGGCCCTGAGCAACCTGATGTAGTGGGTGATATCCCTGCCAATAGCAGGGCGGGTGGGGTGTTGGAACTAGGTGATCTTTAAAGTTCCTTCCAACCCAAGCCTTTCTATGATTCTATGATTTTGGTGTGGTGCTCTGATCTGGAATTGTCATTCTTTTCACTGTAATCTCTGGATGCATTTAATTCACAATGCCCTCATTAATATTTTGGATAATTAGGCTGAACACGGTTTCTGAACACAACATAACATTTGGTAATAACAAATTTGCTAGATGTCCATTTGTTTTCTGAAAGGTGGGTTTTGTCTGTATGTTTCCCTGCCATTTTACTCAAAAACTGAATTATTCTTCTTGTTGAAATTTATATTTGTGTAAAATAAAAAAAATGGAAGGGAATATCATATAGAGACAGATTGAGTGAAGTGTCAGCCCCTTGTTTTGTAGTTCCTTCCATGGCTCCTGTCACAGATGATATGTTTCCAAAACTAACCTGTATTTGAGAGCAGGAGAAGATGAACCATCAACCACATATGCTATTTTTGCTACAATGTGTAAGATTTTATGACAGTCTATTTGTGACACAAGTCAGAGCTGATCTGGTAAAATACTGAAAAATCCCTTTCACAAGTGGAATCTTATAGTATCTCTTAGTCATTAGTTTTGTTTGTATTTCAGCGAGATACTGCTTTTCTTTTGAAAAATTTATTAAGCCCCACAACTACAGGAAAAACTCACTTTTTCTTTTTGTACAAGAGGTATGAGATAAGGAACACCTCCCACATCCGCTATCCTAGGCTTTCCGCAGATTCCTGGAAGAATACAGCCAGTTAGCTGGGTAAAATACGTTTTGCTAGTAATCTTCAATAAGCATACAGTCTAACCCACAGAAGGACTGGTGCCTCAAACTGCTAAAACCCTTTGAGAACACTATTTCCATAGCATGCTTACATAAAGTGTTGCACTATTAAGCAGCTGAAGTGCTAAAATGATTCACAGTAGGATTTAATGCCATGCAACCTCTTGTAGAATTAACATTCTCTAAGCACCAAAAAACTAGTAGAGTGGGCAACAACTTCTGTTTGCCAGTTTTCCAGTAAGATGCCCTCACCATACAGTGGATACCTCTGCTGGAGCTCCCCTTGCAAAATTTTAGCTCATGTCCACTTATTTGGATATCTATTTTAAGAAGGGATGAATCATCTTCTGGAGGTGTTTCTTTCACTACACCAGCGACAACTCAGATGAGTAGTACAGATGACATGTCTGTCTCCCAGACAACTAATGTCAAAGAAGATAAATCCCATTCAGATTAAGACAGTTTCCCTTCACTGACATACATGAATGGCAGGAATTTAAAAACTGATGGGAGCATAACTCCTTAGGTTCAGAGAGTGGTTGGCATGGATCTAAAAAAATTCTCCATCTGGAAGACAACAATTTCAAAATACTACATAAAGCATATGAAATAAGAGGGTATTGCAATGATAGATTAAGAAAAAAAATTTATGACAAGTACTTAGTAATGACTTGTTCATACATCAACTAGAAAGCAAATCCAGAGGTAAAATTTAGCACTCCTTTCATGCCTATTCATTACTTAAACTTTCCCAACACCTTTAAAAGATCAAAATCAAGCAGAATCAGGTAGAAAGAACTGGAGAAATCTTAGTGGAAGACAGGAATACTAGGTTACCTTTAGCAGGAAAGTTGAAGGGCTCCTGAGTCAGATCAGGACAGTCTACAACAGAGACTTGAGCATCAGCAAAGTTCTCCTTAAGCCCTTTCTGCAAAACTATTAGAAAGAATAATGGCAAAGTTATTGACAACAAAAATTTACCAAGAGTTTGTTTAACAAGTTTCTAACAAAAACAAATATATCTGTTTAGGTTTTATTTCATCAAGATACATCACTTATGCTTACCCTAAGTAACACCATTGATTTAAATGTCTGTGGGCATTTGTTTCATGCATTAGAGCTTCAAAGAAGAGCAAAAGTTTATTCAGATAATTGTTGGCTACCACATTAATTCATTTAAAGTATTGTAAAAATATTTTGTTGGAAATACAGTAACAGACTGCTCCTAGTAGCACTAGGAGCAGCACAATGTGAAGTAACATGGGTAAACTTAAATCACATTCATCAGTGGGTTTGCTTCAAAGAGCCGACAATTATTAAATCAGTCAAATATGATGCAAGAGCAAAGGAGGAAGCACTTTTAGCTGAAGTGCCAATCAGTTCCTTAAATACATTAACTAGACTGTTTGAAACAGCTTGATTATAATCTCGAACTATCTCTGCTGTCTGGAAATTTCTGCCACCACAGGATACTGCCTATTGTTTATGCTCTTGTGGAGATTTTCTGGCAAATGCCACTGTCAGTACACGACAGATAATGAATGGTGCTGGTGATAATAAACCAAATCTAAAATTTTGGTTTTGCTTCATAGCAATGGCTCAGAACCTGCAAAGTCACTCAAATAACATGGAGGATTTAATGAGTGCACTGTTTGGAACCAACTTCCAAACCTTAATTGAGTATGGGATTGTCTTCACATACACTGCTTCAAATACTGTGTTAGAAGATCCAGGTTCTTTCATGCCTGGGGGGGTCTGCTTTGACAGATGTCTCAAACTAAAGAACAGAAGATCCAGTCTGTTCTCAAATCCAGCAGTTCCTTATTTGCTCAGAAGACCTTCTTGTGGCTGTTTCCTCCAATTAGGATTTCAGCCATAGCTTACTTCTTGAGAGCAGATTTACCAAACTGTTGATCACAAGGGTCAGTGGAAGGTACTCAGCACATTTCTAAATACATTTTAAATACAATTTTAAGTACCTTCTGAGTAAGTAGTGGGTAAGCGGACAATGAATAAAAGGGCCTTTCTCAAATTATACTCAAAAGCTGAACAGCAACAAAATTCACAGCTTACAGGAGGTCCTCAGGACAGATGGGAGGAAAAAAGAAAAATTCTGCTTTGTGACAAAATCTTTCTGCTACTCTTTCAAGCTACCACAAATACATGTTGTGCTCTGCAGAATTCACAGGTCTACAGCAGTCCAGGCCTAGTGCCCTAGTCTGACTGGGTGAGAAAAGCACTGAGAACCACCCAAAGTAGTGCTGGGACAACACTTCCATGGAAGTGTCAAACTGACACAGACTCAGGAAAGTGGCAAACTGAACTCGAGGATCATTCTGAAAGATAAAAAAGCTTTAGTACATCTGCTGCAGGGGAGAGACCACTCTTTCTACTGGGGCAAGGAAAGAAGCTCATTAGCAACTAGGTTGGACCCTTCTAACTTCAACCATGCTGTTATTCTGAGCACATTTTGTGAAGGCTTTGGAAAGAAACAAACTAAAGAAGGTGTTTCCCACAGCCCTGTTCTAAGGCAATCACCAAATAGGAGCCAACTCTGTTCAAGCAACAGGATCAGCCATGCTACACTGCATCTTGTCAGCTGTGTTTTGAGTAGTCCTGAAAAAAAAACACTGGAGTGTAGAGGACAGATGATCCTGTATGCGTAAAGAAGTTTGGTCTGTAGTTGTCAAAATTTCACAACCCATGCACAGATTTGCAAATGCAGAAGATAGTTTTAAAGGGTTTAAGAGCCTGTCTGTGTGCTTAAATACCATGGGGGTTTGGGGAGGAATGAATCACTGTTTGCACTAAGAAAATCACAGCACATAGAAAATAGTGCTGTTCTTTACAACTCAGTGTGTAAAGAGCAGAAAGTCTGCACGTACTAGCTGTAGAAAGGTTTTGGTATGAGCTTTAAAAAGTCTGAAGAGTACATTAAAAGTCTGTAAAAAGTTACACACTGCATGACTTACCCCCAGCAAGCTCCTCTAGACTTGGAACATGAAAAGCAAACCTTTCGACTTTGGCCATTTCTTAACTGGTGCTGATTTCCTCAGGTAAGAAATTACAGTACAGCACGCTGCAGGAGCAACTGACCTGTCAACCAGGATAATAGTTTAATGATTAAAACAGTCTCCTTTCAATATGTGAATTATTTTTCAATTTCACTCAAGAATACATAGACAACAGTAGAACTTAGTTCTGCCATTCAAGGAAAGACTAATGCCTTCAACAGTGACGTTAAATTTCTTATGGATTTTGGAAGATTTGTCTGTCAGACCAATAGCTGTCTCAGAGTATTACACAGGTTTGTCCTCAAGCTTACAACTGGATGTAGGCAAAACACATCCTACTCTGAATCCAGTTCAAGGGGCAGATTTGTGTGTTCTTTGTAAGCCTGGAGTCACAATTCGGTTTTGAAAGAAAACTGGGTTTTTTTGGGCACATCAGCTGCCTCCTCAGGACCTCCCAACCTTAATGTTTACTTTTCCAGCATTGGCTACAGTGGACTTTCAACCCCACCTGTGAAATGGTCTCCAATTGATTCTGGGCATGTGTTTCCCTTTCCAGAGGGGAAAAGGTGAGCAGTAAAATAGAAAACAACAGCAGCAAGTTCTGCAGTATCAGGCTCTGTACTTAAGACAGAGCCTGTAACAAAAGGTTTTGTTTGAACATTGGTTTAAGAATCCCTTCACAAATGAACTGTACTTCAGTCAGCCTCTCAACAGCAAAGTCAGTTACTTGGGCAAACCACTACTCAGGGCAGAAACAGCTGATTGTACACTACCTAGAAATCAGCTATAGCAATTATTAACGCCTTAGGCACATGCTTGTTGCACACAGGGAAAAACAAACAAACAAACCAAAAACAAAAACCAAAATAGGTCCCACTTATCCAGATCTCAGGTGTTGGAGTAAAATGCCAAAATCTTAACTACATCCCCAGACCTGGCAGAGCCTTTGTTAGAAAGGACTATAGTGTGAGCTAGCTGTTTATGTATAGTTCTAGCTTCTATGTTAAAAAAATCATAGCTTTTACAGTTGTCAAAAATTCCAACTGTCCTTATACCATCAGCCTCTTGAGCCTGCATAAAGGGAAAAAAAGCAGTGGCGAAAATAAAAAAGAAATAAGAAGAGTGGGAGTCACCTAATTGAAGTCTCTGAGCTCAACATTCAGCCACCCCAAATCATTGCTGTAGCAAGCAGTAAAGAAAAGAACAAAGACTGCAACCTCTAGTTGGTCTTACCCATCTCCACAGGTGACTCCCTCCCTCCTCTGACTGCAGAGAAGGAAGTAACAGGCTGGATTTGGTGCCTCTTTTAGAAGCCTCCTGGAGGGAATCATACCCCAACTTTTAGTGTGCACCAAGAAAGGGAGTAATTAAGAGAAAGTGACAAGATGGCTTGGGCAGCATTGTTTTAGATAATCCCCATTCCCTCAAGAACCTTTTGCCACATCCGAAAGAGCGCTGAGCCAGCCCTCAACACACTGGTTGTCCTGAGATTGAGCAGGCAAGTTAAAACTGTTGTTATGCAAAAAGCAGAGGCAAGATTTGGACACTATTCAAATAAGCAGGTTCAGATATAACACCTGTCCATTACGTGCTGTGTAATGGACAGTAGTTAGCTCCCTACAACCAAAAAAAGGACAGAAAGACTTGATGTACCATATTAAAAACCAATCTGATGGCTACACAGTAGTCCTTACCAGGAAAGACACAAAAGCGTAGATCGATCCGTGAACCTGAAAGGGAACAACAACAGACAATTAAGATCCATCACGGAGGGGTGCAGCATCATTAAATTACTACAGAAGACTTCCAAAGAAAGAATACAAATTCTAGAGGGATGATAAGATTATTAGATCTGTGGTGCTGCAACAAGAATGGAGAGAACAAGCATGTAAAGGCTTAAAGACCACCTTTGAAGCATAAAGAAAACATCAGAGAGAGTGGTCAAGTGCCAGGAGAATGCAGATGAAATGCGAACCATTATATTAATAGTGTGGGGGGTGTCTATCATCAAAGCACGAATTAATTGGAGGTTGACGCCAAAAGGGAGAGGTTATAGGCAGGGTAGAGATGCGTCTGTAAGTTGTTGGGGGAAGAAACAACGGGGAAAAAATTGAAGATCGCAGTCAGGATAGACAAGAGAGAAAGAAGAGCAAAACATCTACAGATGCAGAAGCCGTATGCCTCGGCTGGGGCGCTGCGAGGAGATCCCGACAGGGCAGAGGGAGGCTGCGGGAAAGCAGAGGCAACTGCTTGAGCGGCTGAGATTTGGGGAAGGGACGAGTTAATGCAGGGCAAGAACAGGCGTGCCCGGCGAGGCTGGGGTCCCTCGGGAGAGAGAGCATCCCGGCAGGCAAGGGGAGCGAGGAAGAGATAAAGCTAGCAGAACACTTGGCATAGCTGCGACAGGAGCGAGGGGGTTGCTCAGGCTGGACCCGCCAGCTTGGGCGGCGCAGAGACGGGGAAACAGGACAGCAGTAAGGAGGATCTCACCGAGCAGGAAGCTGGGACTCCCCGGGCGAGTGGGAACTGCCCGACCCCTGCTTCGCACCGACCGCACAGACCTGCCCCGCCGCCCGGCACGGCACAGCGAGGGGAGAGGAGGGGAGGGGAGGGCAGGGTCGGCTCCGCCTGCCCCGCCCCTGCCTGCCCCGCCACCACGCCCCGCAACAATCAATCCATCAATCCATCAATCCACCCGCCCCTCCCCTTCTCCGCTCCCTCCTTCCCTTCCCTTCCCTTCCCTCCTCCCTCCCGTCGGCCCGCGCGCCTCTCGCGAGCGCCCGGCACTATTTAAGCCCCGGGGCGGCCATTTCACGCCCTCTGCGGCGGGCGGCGGGAAGGTGGGTCAGCGCCGGGGGTATCCACCTCCATCCGAGGTGCCGGGCCCCGGGGACCGCGGGACCCGGGTGCGGGGGCACAGTCCCAGCGGCATCGACTCCTTCCCCGAGGACCGGGCCGCGTGGCGTGACCGCGGCCCGTGTGACGCGGTGGGTGCCCGCGTTCAAAACGCCCTCGCACGGCGCCGGCCCCAAAGCGCTGCTGGCGGCCGAGCCTGGCGCCTTTCAGCCTGAGGTTCTTTGGGAGGAGGTACGTTTTTGTGAAATAGTCCGCAAGTTTAGATGTTGGTTGTTTTTGTTCCCCAGGGGATCTGCGTGCTGCGCCAGCTCTGCCGGACGGAGCTGCAGAAGAGGATGCCGCGCTGCGCACTGTGAGTAGCAGCGCAGCCCGTGTGGGCAGAGGGACGTAGCTGCCTGTGTCCTGGCTCTGGCCGTGGCGGGGGTGAGCCAGCGTTAGCGGTGTGCCCGCCCAAGGCGGAGTGGCTGTGGCACAGGGGCGGGTTGATCGCTTTAGGGTGGAAAAGATGTTTAAAGTTCTCTAGCCATTAACCTGGCGTTGCTAAGTGCAGCAGTAAATGATGTCCCTAAGCCCTGCATTTAGACATTTAAAAACCTGTCGGGATAGTGTCTCCACCACTTCTCTGGGCAGCCTATTCCAATGATCTAAACCTCCCCAATTTAACCTGAGGTTATTTCCTCTGCTTTTGCTTGTTAGTACTTGAAAGAAGAGACTGACACCTACCTGGTTACAACTTCCTTTCAGGTAGTTGTAGGGAGTGAGAATGTCTGCCCTGAGCCTCCTTTTCTCCAGTTCTTTCAGCCCCTCATCATTAGACTTGTGCTCCAGACCCTTCTGCAGCTCCATTGCCCTTCTCTGGACTTACTCCAGCACCTCCATGTTTTTCTTTTAGTGAGGGGCCCAAAACGAAAGACGTGATTCAAGGTGTGGTCTCACCAGTGCTGAGTACAGGGGGACAGTCACTGCTCTGGTCCTGTGGCCACACTGTTGCTGATACAGGCCAGGATGCCATTGGCCTTCTTGGCCACCTGGGCACACTGCTGGCTCATGTTCAGCCACTGTCAGCCAATACTCCCAGGTCCTTTTCTGCTGGGCAGTTTTCCAGCCACTTTTCCCCCAGCGTGTGGCACTGTCTGGTGTAACTCCAGCACCACTCTGGGCCTGGCCAGTTTTTCACCCAGCAAGTAGTGCACCTGTCCAGGCCTTGAGCTGCTGGTTTCTCAAAAGAGAATACTGTGAGAAGTAAAGAAGGCTTTAGTAGAGTCCAGGTAGAAGACATCCGTGGCCTTTAGCTCATCTAAATGGTGTCAGAGGAGGAGATCGGGTTGGTCAGTCAGGATCTCCTGTTCATAATCCCATGGTGGCTGGGCCTGGTCCCCTGGTTGTCTTCCATGTGCCATCTGATGGTACACAGGATGATCTGCTCCAAGTTACATGAGGACATAAGATAAATATTGCTATAGTGTCTTTACGTGCTGAACTGTGTGTAACTACATTTGAAGTACTGATGGGTTTGTAAAGCTGTTAAAAGCATGGCAAAACTGCAAAGACACATCTACAGGGCTAGTAAATGACTGGAAAAGCAGGTAAAATAACTTAAGGCTAACATAGGAACACCAGGTTCCTTTGCTGTATGTTTTGGTCCCTGTTGTATAGACGTGGGCCCCTAAAGGGCTGGATTGGGTTGTCTTGCAGATTCAAGTGGAAATTAACATCTTGGGTTTTGGGCTGGTCTCCATGACAACTGATAACCAGTGAACAAAGGAGGCATTAAGTATCTTGTAGCTCAAAAGAACAGAGAGGAGATGGCATTTCTTATGGTGACACTCAGATTAATTTAAAGGTTTTAAACCACAGTAAAGTGTGTGACTTAAAACTGCAATATCCTTCCAAGTATAAGAAGCCTTTGGCCACATGTATATGTGCTTGTTTAAAGTAGAACTTATCCCTAGTAGGGAGTTAACAGCTCATCTCTACAAGCTTCTGAACAATCTGTTGCAACTCTGAAGTTAGCCTTTCTTTGGACAGGATTGGACCAAAAGAGCTGTAAAAATCTTTTCTGACCTAAATGAATCTATAAATATCTTGATGAGTGGCTGTGCTTTAATTGATTGTTACTCTGAAGTTTAATGTAATTGCTCCTGGTTCATAGGAGAATCTATGCTGAAGTTTGGTCAAGACTGTTCTTTTAAGTTTACCCTGTGAATAAGAGTGGAGTATTAGAAAGCTTGTTACCTGACAAATGTAGAGTTTCCTTTAATTTCTTGAATTCTCCTTGATTTTTAGGGCAGCCTGAAACATGACTGATGCAGATGAGCCCCAGCCTTCTGGTTCTGATTGCCCTAGTACTCAAGAGCTGATACTCTGTCAGCAGGAGCCATCTGAGATGTATGCATGGCAAACAAATACACAAATGGAGTGTTCGCAGGCAAGGCAGAAGAACGCTGCTTCTGGGAAGTCTTCAGATCATCTTAACGCCATACCTGGATCACCTGCTTCAGCTGAGGTTTTACTTATCAGCAGTGATTCAGAAATGTGAGTTTTTTCATCTCTAGTTTAGAATTTTTCCTGAGAAGAACCTGTGTCATATATCATGTAATTATACATTCTTTTGAAAGTAAACACTTTTTTCTTCTTCAGTGATGTCCGTGTTGCTCCTGGCAGTGAGTGCCGTCCTGAGTGCTCCACTGCACCTTCAAAGCAAAAAAGGAGGTTTCAATCTTCAAGGCAACGAGCTGAATCTGTTGCACAAGTGCCTGACAGTGAAAGCTCTTCAGATTGTTCTCTGTCTCCCCAAAGTCCAGTGAAGTCATCGGAAGTTCCCAAACAGCGCAAGTCAAAATTCAATTTGAAAGCCATTCTTGCCTATCACTTCAGGGGTAAGAAGTTTAAAGCAGCTGCACACCAAAAATACAGAATTGGCTCAGCAGGGAAGAAGAAAAAGTATGAGAGCACAGGGATGCCCACAGGGAGGCCACCACTGACAGCCTCACCTCAGGAGCAAAAGAGGAGGCTGCTAGACAGAGGTTTTCAGTTTCCATTTGTGGAAAAACATTATGGGGAGAAACACATTCCCTTAAAGATGGTTCTTGGCTATGAGGTAAGTCCTCTGTTTTGTGGGATAAAATTTATTCCTATTTCAATCTAAAAGTAGTAAATTGAAGTTGGCCGTGTTGTGCTTGTGCCTGGTGTGCACAACAATAAAACAATGGTATAGGTTTTACTGCTGTTAAACAGGACACTTAATGTTGTCTGTCTAATACCTTTTAAGACAAACACAGCGAAAATATATATGCATGTCCATGTAATATTACAATTCAATTCATAATTGCTTTTAGTGGTATTTGTAAAATCTTACCTGATGTATTTTTTTTCTTCAGCAAGCAGCTGCAAAGGGATATTTCAAGTACATTGAAGTGCTTAAATATGAAGAACATCTTAAAAAAGCTTTAAAAGCCCTTCAGGCTAGTGAAGACTTAGAAAAAGAATGTGTGGTGTTACGGAAACACAAATATTTAGATGATGAAGGCCCCATTTCCCCTATTCAGGAGACAAAGTAAGTTCATTTTTATGTTTTTAAGTATGAAACTTGCTTTTTTTTTCTTAGCTTAAATTCGTGTGTGTACAGGTAGGTGCATGACACACCACACTGTCTCCAGCCTGTTTACTGGTGTGAGGAAGGCATCAACACTGCTTTAGTCACAAATCAAAAAAAACCCATCCCCCAGGGTGCTGTAAAGAGAACTGACTCCATCCCAGCCAGACTGGGACAGTCTGCCAGCCTTCACATTTGAGAAATTCTGGAGGTAGTACAAGGCCTCCAGCATGCGACTTTGTGACAGTTGTAGGTGTATCAAGTTCAATTCTTTTCCTGTCCCTTTTAACCTATGAAAGCATTGTTTATTTGGGGAACAAAATTGCTACCACTTTTGATTCTGTGTTTGTAAGTGTGACTTGGAAGCTCTCGTTAGAGGAAATACTTCTAATTTGATCTAGAAACTGATCAGTATTCTGTCTGATTAAAATGATGTGGTAGAAATTAAAGTCTTTCCTGAAATTAATTCCTCTATAGTTACCTTAAATAAAGTGGAGTATTTTATAGCAAAGACTAAAGGATAATTTTTCACTTCCTTTCTACGTTTTGAAATACTGAAGGTCACCTTAGGTCTTTGTGCAATAAAAAGATTAGTAAATCAGCAAGAATATTTACTATTGTAAATATACTCAACACCTTCAAATAAACGAGTTAAAAGACAGGGTAAAGATATGAAGCTGTATTTTAGCTACTGTTCACTTTGACACAAATCAGCAGTGTTTGCTAAAGTGATTGCTAAAATATTAGGGTGAGCCTGTAGAGTGAGTAACAATATTTAGTTTGCTTTATATCAAAGTACTGTAGAGTTAAACTCATCCAGACACTATTTATATGAAATGAATACTAAAATACTTTCTAGGTTTGCGAACCTGTACTCCCTGTGTCACTTGCTGAAACCACAGTGCTAAAATGGTTTCATCTCTTTAGGGAGTCCTTTCTGTTTTAAGAGAACATGTTGATCATAGTGGAATTCAGTTCATACTTGGGTTTCGTGGCACTCTGAAGATACTTGTGAGTTAAAATATCAGGAACAAATCTCTGAACTCTTAGCTGAGACTTACCCCCTACATTCTCAACTGTATTCTGCTTGCTTTCCAATTTGCTGTCAAAAACTATCATTGGAGAGCAACCTTACATAGAAGTATCTTATACCTACAAGTTGGTAGTACTTTGAAACCCACTAAGAGAAATCAGGGCTTGTGGTTGGGAAATAGTATACATAAAGCTACTACAGAAGTACAGATCTTGATTTGATTTTTTTTGTATTTTAGTGATAACGAGGACAGCTTGAATTCTGATAATCAAGAACATCATGATGCCAGAGTGGTGGTAAGTAATACTTCTTGCCTTCAGAAGCTCTTAACCTGTCTCTTCTGAAGCTAAGGAATTAGGGGATAATGTTTTCAGTACTTAGATCTTGAGCTTATGTGCAGAGTTAGTGATACCTGTGAATCCTAACCTGTAATGCAGAAAGCTTATTTTCAGAGTCTACACTCTTTGATAAAATGCTGGAATGTATGAAAATTCTGCTGTTGTCTGAAGAGTTAGTTTGCAAATTTGCTACTAAAAACTTGTATTTTAAGTATCTCAAAACATAATTGTGAATACTTCTGTTTTCCATTTTCTAGGAGAACAGCTCTTTCATTATAAGCAGCTCAATTCCCAGTAAGAAAAAATCAAAGCCAGAAACAAAGCATGCAAAATCAACCGAAGTGATTGAAATAGTGGATGAAGACAGTGCTGGGGAGAACTCTGTGCCTCTGCAAGGTTCACCTGGGTGAACAGCAGCTGGACAAGAGGTGGCAGTGGTCATTCTTCATGGCCTGCTTGGTTTAAAGCATTGGTCTGCAGTCAGTGTCGAGCTACATCCACCGAGCTACCTAGTCACCTTTGGTTTAAAGTGGGCTTGTGTCTGACACAGTTACAAAGCAAGTATAATCTGTTGTTTTGTTAAGCTTTTAAGGGTGTTCTGTGCTATTCTCTATCAAGAATATCAGCCACTGAACGAAGGATATGATAATCTTGCTGAAATTTTGGTTTCTGCTACTTGACTTCGGTTAATCAATGGATAATAGAATTCATGTAATTAAACAGGAAAACAAGCTCCAAATATTGTAACGTAGCAGCAGCACAGTATAGAAGAGTTTGCATTTGCATGCATAAATTTGTATGCTCAAATTAAAAGGGTAGTTTAAATGCCTTTAATTTTCATAGCTAACTTTGTTGTGAGTGACTCTTTAGAGTTTGGAATACTTTTGAGTTTAATACTAGAAGAGTTAGGGGTTGAAAACAGAATTGAAGGTTAATGCAAATCATTTTTTTTTAACGTAATTATATAGTGAATTGGGAAATGGCTTCAAATGCTCTTTCAACAGCAGTAAAAAGATGAATGAGTTCAGGCTGTTCTAGCACTTGATCAGGTTTTGTCTGTTTCTGTAGACAAAAACCTGGAACCTAGTGCTTAGAAAAAACCCCTTCTTTTGCAACCCACAGCTGATGAACATATTAGTTGTGTTACTTATATGAAGGGACAATATCTGCATGAACTCAAACAGCATTCATTCAAATGCTAATTAATCTAGGGCATGAGTTTCATGTTCCAGATTTGGAGAAGTGTAGTTCATTTGTGTCTGTTTCTTTGCAGGTGAGCACACCAACACTGCATCACTGAGCAGATCTGACTTTGGGGAGCATTTGATTTCTTACGGCTGTTTGCTGGCTCTGTGATTGACAGATCTATTACTTAAGTGGCCTTCTGTGGAACTTGGCAGTGAAGGGGTAAGCTGCTTGTTTCTTTTGAGCTTCAGCATGAGAATACTGGATTTAATCAGACAAGTGCTATTTCCACAGCAACTAACCAGACTAATTTGTGCACTGTATGGTATCTGCACCCAGCAGTGTCTTCCTGATGGGATGTTCAAAAAGCAGTGCTACAGTATTTCAACAGCTGGCATCGTTGGTTTTCCTGCAGATGTGCTGGTTAAACTTGGTATTTCTGTTGAAACAAGTAGGTTTAGTGTTTCTTACTGGGAGGCTTGTCAAATACAACACTGAAAAACTATCCAACTGTTACGGGATAAGTGTATAGTTACATTAGTGATGTTGTTCCAAAATATTTTTTCTTAAAGGAATGTTCTTGTGATGTTTGGAACATGATGGAAAGCCTCTACTTCAGTGTAAGTATTGTGGAAATAGGTGGGTTTTTTTCCTAGATGAAGGTAATGGGATGAGGATCATGAAAGCTCAAGTCTTCGCTTTTTGGGTGCCTTTTTACCAAAAAAACCCAGAACATTTTATTTTGAAACACAAATCCAAGTACCGGATGGCTTCTGGAGACAGGTTTCTTTCAAAGTTAACTGACTAGACTTAAAACCAGTCTATCCCACAGACACTGTGGAGTTGTTATGCCTCGTTCTTCAGCAAATAGACACAACCTGCTGTGTGTCTGAATTGAAAAACGTGGCTAGAAAGAGTAACAGGTTATGCTTTCCTCACTGTAAAGTTAATTGCAGTGGTGACAATGAGACCTGTAACAAGTTTACTTAGCAGGACAGTTCTGCAAATGTACTTCAAAATGCAGCCTACTGTAAAATTCAAGCATTATCTTGTTTTGATGTGAATTCTGTATCTTGCACAGATGTAGTAGAACTAGAATCAGCAGGTAGAGGAGAAGTACTCGCAGTGCTGAATTATTGTAGATGGTTTATTAAAGCATATTTTTAGCTGTCTTAAAATGCTGTCCTGTGTGCTTTCTTTGTGAGGTAACTCCCTTACTTGTACCTTCAGTACCTTGATGCTCCAGTTTCTTAAACTGCAGATAGACCTCATTGTTTGTTTGGGTGCTAAACTCTGGGCTGTGGCTTTGATTTCAATTGAAATGCTTTGTTTTGTCATTACCTTTTGGGCAGTGTAACTGGGTTGTAGTTTGCCTGCTTCAGATTGAGTATAGCAGTACCCAAGTCCTAATAAATTACTAAAATACTGAAGATACTTGGAAGTATTAATCAGATTTAAACAATTTGCTTTGTTTTAGGAAGTCCATGTGATAGTCCAGTCTGAATTGGCATCTTGGTAAGTTGGTGTGACTGGTTTTTAACCATTGCCTGTTGCAGGCCAGCTGTCTGTCTTTCACTTGGTGAGCTGGTTATATTGCTGTTCTTTTCTTACTGAGAAAATAGTGTTGTTTTAGAAAATAGTTTACTTAACCCCAAATTGGAGAATTCTGTGAGAAAATTGTTGTGATGATGGGCAAGATGTTCAACTGCTCTGAAGAGAGTGAGTGAAAATGGCCTTTCTGAACAAATTTACTACATGAGGGTGTTTTCTGTGTCAGTATTTGTACATGCAGTGTCTTGTTGCAGTGAGCAAAGATCATGACTGACTTAGTTTTAAAAATGAACAGGAAGTTGAGAGGAGCTGTCAAATAGGATAATATTTAGACATTATAGTAGCTTTGATTGCAAATAAAAGGCTCTCGGTAATGCCTGTGGTGGTTGGAACCACTTCAGAACTGAGTACTGTTGTAGGTTCTGCTGATTTGTAGGCACATATGTTCTGGTTTGTAACAGGACCTTTTGTTTTTTCAGGTGGTATGCATTTAGAGAAAGGAGAAGAAATGCAGGATGCCATTTCATACAAGTCTGAAGCTCCATCTAGGGTTAGTATGACATCTCAAGTTCTGCATATACCTCAATGACTGAAGGGGTCTGGTGGCTGGAAGCCTTACCAAACCAAGCTTACTGATTTTTGTGGGTTTCAGGGTCTGGTTTCAACACTACATTACTATATTTTAATGCAGTATTCACTCTGTTAAGGGAACAATTTATTGTAACTTTGATTTGTCCAAAAGACTTTCATACAAATTGCTCATTCAACAGGGAGGTAATCAGCTTAACTGCTTAAACTGATAGTTTTGCTTGGACAAGCAAGTTGCACTTGGCAGGAAATTTATAGGGATGAGGTTTTCTTGTAGTTAATTTCCTTTGTTTGCTGTCCAGGTAACTAATTCTCAGTGTTAAAACTGTGCTAATATGAAGGAGTGACACTAAACATCTGAGGAACGTGAAGTATCATTTACCTTCCTTCCCTAGAATGTGGAACAGCTTAAAAAGACACTTAGTGGGATCTCTACCAGAAACCTTTCCAGTCTGCTTGATTTTTATCTATTGTGTTAATTTATAGGACCAGGAATGCTGAGGTCTATCCCGATAGGATCTCTTCTGTAGGTTCATGTCGTTGGAAATGCCTCACAGAATAAACTTGTGGTTTGGCTTTACCCATTGAACTACCTGTTAGCTCTGTGGGATAAAACTGCAAGACAAATCTTACTGTAGCATCCTGGAAACTGAAAAAATGCACACTGTTCTCCTCTAGGTGTACTGTGACATGCTTTGATAGAAACAAAAAAATTTTCAAGTGGAAAAGCTTTGTAAGAGTCAATAGGTACTGTGTTCTAGGACATCAGGTGCAACTAACATACTGAATTACATGGGCTGAAAATTTTCACCTAGGTTTTTGTGCAGGTACCTGACTTCTAACAGTATTTCTTGCTGCCTAAGTGTTCTGGATGACTTGAAAAAGGGTCTGTTCCACTTTAATCATAAAGGAGTAATTTTTTCTTGTTTTGGTGGTTGTAGGTAAGAAGAGACAGCACTGTGATGTCTGTCTTTAACTTCCTGCATTTTTGTTTTAAGAGACGCTCCATAGTTTCATACTAAGCAGCAATATTTGGGTTGTGTTTGGGGTTTTAAGCTAATTTCTGAACAGTTCTGCCAGTTTACTACTATACTGTTGAAATTTCTGGTTTCTTTTTTGTAGTATGAAGAGTTTAAAACAAGCAAAATACTCTGGAAGAAATATAAATTCTTCATAGTAGGAATACATATAAAACTTGTGAAGCTGATGTTCAGGAGAAGGCACTGTTAAGTGAAATGTATGGAGTCTTGTTTTCCCTCTAAGTTGGATAGCAGCTTTTGTGAAGAGTACCTGCTATTCCTAGACACTAGGAAGAAGTTGAATGTTTTAAATGAGGTGTTGTGGATGAAGAACTGCAGCTGGTGCACTGTATGGTATCTACACCCAGCAGCATTGTCCTACTACAGCAGTGCAGTGTTTGGCATCACTGGTTTTTGTTCTGGGTCTGTTAAACCTGGTATTTTTTCTGAAACAGTCTTTGACCTCTTCAGGGATTTGAGTGTACTTGCTGTTTTCACATTCCAGTGTGAGAGCTGTGTACTGGCTTCTGGAACTCAGCAAGTGCATTCAGTTTATTTTTTCTAACAGGTGCTTTTGGATACTGAATGAACTGAAACCTCCCTGTGTTAAAAAGATGAGCTGTGGAAGATGAAAGCAACCTGTTTGACTGGTAAGCACTGAGTTACTAGTTCCATGCTACTTTGCAGTTTGTGTGTTAACTTGGTATAGTTCTAGGACACTTAAACTTCACTAAACCGTTTTAGGAAAAAGTGTGGAAATGGTTGTCTAGTAGCAGAAATTACTGGGTAGTGATCACTCCAGATTTTGGCAGCATCTGAGCATGTCACTTGTTCTGTGAGTCATTGTGTGTATGTATAATGGCTGTCACAGTCGTGCAGTGTTTTGTAGTACTGGTGTCTTAGTTACACTGTTGGTTGTGATGGATTCCCCTGTACTTGAAGATTTTAACAGATTTTAGGCTTGTTGCTACACAGCTTGGCTTACATTATTGGCAGTATTGATTGGCCCTTCACTGTAAAGGATTGGCAAGTTAGTTGAGTGAAGTCCCAGTAAGAGCAGTAAGAGGAGTATCTGGTCATTACCAAGGCTGCTGGGATGTTACTGTTTCTGGTGAGCTGTGGACATGACCATAAAGCAAGTCCATCAGACTCTTGTATTGCCACACAATGTGGCTCCAAGTCTGCTGGGAATAAAGCTTCAGTGTAGGTTATGGACACAATGCTCCCTTCTGTTTAGAGGAAGTTCCTGCTGGGCTGTAGGTATGTGGTGATACCTTTGGTTACCTCAAACACTAAAGCTACAGAGGAACAAAAGTTCTAGTTCTGCCTTTGTAGATTGGACCCCAGAGCTGCTGTTGATAAGGTGGTTCTTTTGAACAGAAGCAGAAAAAGGAGACAAAGGCTGCTCCATGCAATTTACATCCCTTAGTTGTTAACTCTTCCCTGTTACACTAACCCAACCTGACTGTTTATATCCAGTGTCTGTTAACAAGTTGCTGCATGTCAGAAGGATGAGAAACTCCACCTGGGTACTACCAATGTGAGTGTGAAGGTAAGAGCACTTACCAAAATGGCTGGTACTACAAAGAATGTCAAGGTCACTTCAAAGAGGGTTTGCATGGCTGAAAAACCAGCAGCTCTTAACGCGGTGACCGCATATTGAAATCCTCTGCAGGATGCCGTGGACACGTGGTGTGTGCTATGGTCTATTTATGAGGAGATACACCATGTGTACTTAGGCCTCTTGAGGTGAAAAAGGATGGTAATCTAATGCCCTTGGGTTTTTGTGATGCTGATGTGTAGTGGAGAGGATGCTCAGTTTCAGCTGTTATTTGCAGTGTGAAACTTAGAGCTGGAGAACAGGGTTGTGGTGTGAGCAGTCATGTAGCTCAGCTGCTGCTTGTGTATCCAGAGAAGGGCAGCTGAACTGGTGAAGGGTCTGGAGCATGAGTTTGGGCTGCTGAGGGAGCTGGAACTGTTTAGCCTGGGAAAAAGCATGTTCAGGGCTGACCTTCTTGCTCTTTACAACTACCTGAAAGGGGGTTGTAGAGAGATGGGGATTTGCTCTTTACATAACAAACAATAGGATGAGAAAAAATGGCCTCAAGTTGTGCCAGAGAAGATTTAGATTGGATATTAGGAAAAAAGGCTTTTGTTTGAAGTAAATGTACTAATAGATGCTTTTCCTCTCTCAGGTCCTGGTGCTATTGCTGAAAGTCTGCTGGAAAAAGCTGCACAGCTGTTGCAAATGGAGAAAGAACATTGATCCTAGAGTGTTTTATTGCAGCTATTTGGAATTAAAACATTCTAACTTTGTTACTGCTTTGTACACTGAAATAGCACATATTGTGACTTGCCTCTTGCCCTCTTGGGAGCTGTGAAGGTATTTATTCTGTACTGAATGTCCCACCATTTAAATAAATCTGCCTCTAAACTGCAGCCTGGGATTATTTCCTGTTAATACATTAAAAGCCAACAAAAGAGGGTGAGAATCATGGTGGCTGATCACTTGTGGCTTGGTGTCTTCATCTCTGATCATACTCTGAGAAAGGAGCAGGAATATTGATGTGCAAGGGCCTTAGCAGCCCTTGCAGCCCTACCATGGTCTGCTGAGACTTCATGTGCAGTATTGCTAATTTGCACTGCCAACAGTCTCCACTTACCCTCCATGGCATAACAAGCTTGTACTGGTTTTTACTTATCCAGGAGATAACAAATTGCTACTACAGTACAGGCAACTGCACCAGACTGAAAGAAATTTGTGAAACCAAGTGCCAAGGATAAGTTATTCATCAGAAATGACTTTTGGAACATATCCAGAGGGGTCCCCCACAGCAATCACAGGGCTGGAGCATCTCTCCTATTAAGACAGGCTTAGAGTTTAGGTTCAGCTAAGAGAAGGCTCCAGAATCTGTTGATAGTACCTTCATCACTACAGGGGAATTGGACTAGTGACCTTTGAAGGTCACTTCTAACCTATGACTTGGTGCTGCATTTTAACCATTACTGGATAACCAGGTTCAACTTTCAAAGCTCAGCTTTTGCTATAATTTGCCCTGATGCTGTAACTACTTAGCTATGAATCAGCTCAGAAAATGGACAAAAAAACAGTAATTAGAAGCAACAGTAAGGTTTTTATTCTCTTCTTCCATTAAGTGCTTTTCAATGTATTTCACAGCTACAGGAACCCACACTTCTAATCTTACATAGTGCAAAGGAATAGATAAAAACTCATTTTACAGAAGAAAGGTCTTGCCTCACAAGGATTGAAGTTATATTAACAAACTCAACTTTATTTGAAAATGTTTTATACATGTATATTACAAAAGTTAGTATTTCCCTTTAAAACATTAATGCACATGTTGAAGGGCTTTTCATGCTGGTCTGAGACAAACCATGTTGAAAGCAGCAGGCCCTTGTTTCTGTAGTGATCTCCCTGAAGAGGAGGGTACTACAGAGGTTTGGATTACTTGGCCTAAGGCTGAGCATTCCTAACAGCTTTGCAATGAACCACTCAGTCTGCATCTTTCAGTGGTCTGGATGGTACCAGTATCATAGTGAAGTCTGCTGCCTGTCACAGGGCTTTCAAAGTCTTCTTGGCTCGTAGTTTTTCCAGCATTTTCTGTAAATAGAACCAACCATGAAATGACACAAACCATGCTTAAGTGACTGCACGAAAAGCAGCATGGTGGGGGGGGATGACAACTGAGGCACTGCCCCATCTGTGTAACCTGAACATCAGTAATGGACAGGGCTAGTCCAGACAGCAGTGAGTTCAGTGACTCCAAAGAGGCCACAGATTGCAGGGCCTTACTTTCTGTTTATGGAGTCTGTAAAGCAATGTAATGAGTAGCAATTTATTCCACCAGAAAGAAGTGGAGGTGGTGCTAAAGGCAGAATGTGGGCCCCAGAGTCATCACAGCCTGAGGATTACCCAGCATTTCCTTCCTTCCAGTTGTCTGAGGCCCAGCAAGGGGACAGGCAATTAACAACTCTGATTTTACAGCAACTGCAGGAAAACTCAGACGTGATTCTTGCAACTTTAAGTTCAGACATGTTCAAAATCTTACCCTACCAAGAATAGCCCAAGCAGCCCAAAAACCACCAAACCCAAAAGCTGCCTTATAAGGGAAATTCAGTCTAGTCTGGACTTATAAAAACCCTGCTATTCTTTTGCCACATAGACTTTCTAAGGAGCTGGAGCTTTTTGCTCCAGCTCAAGTCACCATTAAAGTTCAGCCTGAGGCAGGCGAGCTTTTTAGACAAAATTTCAGATCAGTCGTAGTGTTGACAAGGAAATTCTTGGGATTTACCAATGGCATCACTTAAAATCCAGACTGGTTGGATGATCTCCCTTTGAACTGCATTCAGACTATGTTTCAATGACACTTATTGGAAGCTCAGTGAAATCACAAGACTTGCCAGGCAAGAGTACAGCACAGCAAACTATTACCTTTTGAAACTCTTTAGCTTTTTCTCTGTTTTTAGCATAACTTTCTTGCCTTGCTTTTTCTTCCTTTCTGATTTTTACTTCTTCAAGTTGATTATAAAGTCTGTGAAAACAGCAGGAAAAAAATCTGTGCCTCGGCAGAAAGGAAGTGGCAAAGCTGGAATAGTTAACAAACTTAAGGGTTTATGCTGGCTCAGTTGCTAGCAATTAGGAAAGTTTGACTCATCTCTGTTGTAATCTAGAATCACTTCAAATTCTTTTCCATCAAACACCCCCTCAACCTTCAGAAGCTGCACTTGCTTCATGTTAACACTCTAAGTGCCCAAGTGCAACCGAATTTTGCTTCAGCTCTTACCTGGTGTGAGGCCCTAAGTGGCACAGCAGCCTCAGCACAGTGAAACCCCTCACTGCCCTGTGCGAGGGCCTGTCCCAGCAGGTACCTGCACCAGACACATGTGGCTCCTCTCTCCCAGCTGCTCTGTGTTAAGCAGCACTGGGTCCGACTGGAAGATCACAAACTCTTCTGTCTGACCAGCACCTCTCACAAGACACAGATTAACTACTTTTTTTTTTTAATTCAAACTTCTCCCACTTGTGTTGATGCAATACCTGGATGTACGTTGGTGCATTTCAATTTCTCCAGACTTCCTGTCCTCTGGAAAAGCTACTTTCACTTCTCCTACTTTTTTCAACTGACTGGCAACTGCACCATTTTTTCCTAGCACAGAAAGAAAAAAAGCAAAACATATCTTAAATTTAAATCTCTAGTTCAGCTAACTCAAAACCATGAGAGTTTTTAGATTTAAATGACATGACAAAAATAAGCTGGTAGAATGGACACAGTGGAGGTGACATCTTGTGTTAAAATAAATCAGTCTCCCTCATTAGGCTGCAGCCTGTGCTTTAAGCCAGACATGGCTCTCAGCAGCCAACCTCTTGACTCCCCAGTAACAGGCACCAGTTTGCTTAATGTGGTTGTGCTTTGATAAACAGCTATTGTTTGCAGAGACACCTTATGATGACAGTCATGGGCTGATCTGCAACAGCAAACACATAACAAATATAAAATCTGTTTTTTTATATAAGCCAGCAATTAAAAGGATATCTAATGCTGTGTTTTGTCCCCAGCTAAACCTACCAGAGAGAAGACAAGAATCCTTCTGTCTGCTTTTTAACTCCTCAGATTTTCCTCTTTGAAGCTTTCTGGCTTTCAGTTTTTCATTTTCTCTCTTTTTACTTATTTCTTCTACTCTTTTCAGAGATTCTTGGATGAAGTTCTGCTTTCTTTTTAAAAAAGAGTTTTGCAAACTTCCGTGTGTAGTTGGAAATTCCGGCAGCATCACTGTGAAGGCAAAGGAAAGTCTGAACGTTTCTTACTGTTAATAATGAGCAGTAAGTCATGCATTTCAATGTACTGAGCTTGACTGCTCTTCTAAATGGCACTAGAACAGCATTGTGAGGGATGAAGCATCTTGCAAAACAGGCAGCAGTTCACACCTATGGAATCCAGTAATGATCAGCAGCTGCCAAGACAAAGGCTGTGACAAATACTATATAGAAAGCATCTTGATGCCTCAAAACATATCAAAGGTCTGATAAGTTCCTAACATAGTTAAGTTCTGTCAATATTACTGTAGCTCATCTTGCACAAAACATACTTCAGTATTTTACTGCTGTTCCACACTACAATCAGAATAGGAAAAAAAAAAAAGACATTTCTCATTTCCTGTAGCCAAAGAATAAGTGAAGGTGCAACTAGGACAACAAATAACAAAACAACACGAAATTTTTCAAAATTGTTACAAATCAAAAACAAGTGTAGTATAGAAATTACAAACTTCCATGACAGATATCCTGGCATAGGAAGAGACAAGTCAACACAAACTAAACCTGGGTCAAATGCACTACAAACCAAGCCTGAACAGAAAGATGCAGTTGCCTAATTAAAAGCAGCTCTAAAAAGTTTTCCAAATCAGAGGTGTATTTTATCGATTATTTTAATACTAAAAAAAGTTCAGTGTAGTGAAGTTGAGATACAGTAAAGTTACACACCTGCAGTCTGATGTGTTTGACAGTGACTGTTGTTGGGACTCTGGGCTTTGGGAGAGCTGTCAGGCCCTACAAACGCTGAATAATCTGCATCTGGAGCTAATGGTAAAAATTCTTCCTCCTGTTTAAAAAGGAATCCGGCTGAAAATGCTTAAAATACACCACAAATTTGAGTGAAGCAGTACACTACTGTACCACTAGCATAGACCCAATGCAAATAAAAGACATTCTTTTGCCTCTATAGCAAAAAAAAATCAGAAATGGATCTCATTAATAAGCATGAAAAAGCTATTTTCTAAAAACATTTTAAAACTTTGAAAAGAAAAATCCATTAAAGACTTTTTTGCCCGTGAGATTTCAATTGCTTTGTCTTAATACAGGACTGCAAAATTCCATCTGTTTTCATTTCCTATTGTTTTTTCTAGTTCTCCCCTATTACTCTTCCCACTCATCTCTTCCCCTCTTTCTCAGTGGCAGGTGACACCCACTGCAGCAGTACAGCCTCCAGCTGCCAACCTCCACCTCACCCACCTATCAACATATCAACGCCCATCCTTAGACACTTCTAGGATCTTATTTGGATGCCTCCTGCAATTAAAGCATGATTTCATCCAATCTGTTCATCTAACTGACACAGATTACCTGGTTCTACATTATTACTTCAGCACCCAAATTATTGTCTCATTACAACCCAGCATCTCTGCAATTCACAGCCTTTGCTTTATAGAAGCAAACAGCTAAAAGCACCACAGGCTAATTAAGCATGGCAGTATGATGAGCTGATTCTGTTTTCTCCATAAACCTCAAACTGCTATGGCTCCATCTGCTAGGTAGGTGATTTTTCCTTTTTCTTTTGTCCCATGTTCCCATCTTGTTCAAGTTTTCAGCTAATGAGATTAGCTGAAACAATTTAGTCTCACAAACACCAGGAAGATGGTTCTGTTTCTTGCAGCAAGTCTTCCAAACTCTGTCTACACCAGTATGACAAAGCCATGATTTTAAGGAATAGCCAAAACTTAAGATCTATTAGATCTGTCTGGAAAACATAACATCAAACTAAAATGATCCAAGCAATTACTAAACTCGGATAATCCAACATTCTCTTGTTTCGCAACAGTGGATTATCTGCTACAGTGGGGCCTCTCTTTATTATGACTAATACCAAGTTAAAATCAGATTTATAGTAGGTAATGCTCACCTCAGTAAAAACATGACGTTCAGACTGATCCACAGATGCTTGGTTATTGATTTTATCCTCAGTTTTCTCTTGGGGAATATGTTCAATGTCTGATTCTGCAATACTGATGTCAGTTGAGCTTATCAGAGTGAGTTCAGGTTCTTCCATAATACCACGCCCTGATTCAGTCTCCTGGAAAATATAGTATACAAGACATCAGTGTAAAAATAGAAAAACTAAAAAAAAAAAAGTATTATTTCCAGCAATAGCAAGAGTTGTCAGAAAGAGGAGGTTCATTCAACAGGAAGAAAGAAAATTTTCCCCAAGCCATACATCAAATACAGAAAGAGCACTTGTATATCAGAGTTCTAAAAAATGGAAACAACCCAAAGCAACCAAACAACAACAAAAACTCCCCCTTTCCTCCACTCTCCTCAAGTTTAAGTTACATAGTTCTAGGGCAAACACTTTTTTAAAGCTACATCAAAGCTGTTTCCTCAAGTTTGCTTATGCTTTGGGTAATTTATTTACCACCTTCAGGCTTCTAAATGGGGACGGGCTGTTCCGTGAGGTAACCCTGTCATGTAACCCAGCTACACATGCTTTGCCAGCTGATGGTAAGACAGGGAGATGCAGTAGCTCCTCCAACCATTGTGGGAACTCAGCTCATTTTAGCTACTGTTAATTACTTCAGTGCTACGATCTGAAAGAAATTGTAGGACAGAAGTCCAGAAAACAGGAACTAGAATTTTAAAATCAACATTTGCCAAGCTTTCAGATACTAAATTTCTAAAATAACTTTGTGCAACAACAAAACCTGCTGCTTTTGGAAATCTGTTTTACTCACCCAGACTGGAATACAACATGAGCTTCTGGGCACAGAATGAGAATGTTTTTCATGCCTTTCCAGGAAAGAACTGTTTTGTTGTACAGCAGCATCCAAATGAACGCCTGAGTCTTCCAAGCTGGTTTCTCTGAGAGCCCTGAAACATTCATGTCCTTCTGGAATGCTTTGATCTGTCTGCTTTATATTCACATTGCACTGAGAATCCAGCTCCACGGCATTATTTACTACATGTACAGGAACTGATTTTTCAGGAAGCTTCTCAAATGCCTCTAAGGGTAATTTTTCAGAAGACACAGTCTCTTTTAGTAAGTGTTGAGGTGAAGTTTCATCCACTGTAACTGGTGTGGTATCCAGTTGATAAAATGATTTTTGTTCTTCCAGTGGAGTCGGACTTTCATTTCGCAGATCTTCCACTGAACACTGGAGACTAATACATCCCATACTTCTTGACAGTTCTTCATATTCTCTTGCACGTGAAATACAGCTCTCAGTGTCCCCGTTTTCAACTCCAAAGGCTCGTTCAAAAGATCTCTGTAACACAGCATTAAGATCCACTGGCTGATCGGTATTCTGAGAGTTATCACTCAGAGTAGATTCCAGTTGAAGTGAGTGAAAAGATTCTTCAGATCCTGTTTCAAGAATTGTCAGAAGTCAAACTTAATGCTAACAAAACAGAATTTCCACTTTAAAAGTCTCCATAATAAGACTTCTCAGTAATGTCTAACAAAGTCTAGTAAATAGAAACTTTGTTTAAACAAGTCTGCTTAAGTTTCCTCAAACACGATGCCATTAACATTACAGAAAATAATTCTGTCACTGTAAACAAAACTTGAAGAAACAACACTTTTTGTTGCATCTTAAAATATAGAGATGGACTTAGTGATGGTGCTGACCTAATGATGCTGAAAGTCAGTACTCTGTAAATGGAAGTCCTAAGAGTCCCTTTTGTGCCTCCAACAAGTCTCTAAACCACAAGGAAAACGATCCAAAACACCATTACAGAAACTATTCAAAGTAGAAGACAACATTCAAATTGGAATAACGACCGCTGTTCCTACAAGTTACAGCACTGCACCCTAAATTACCTTTGCCTTAGGATCTGCACATACAAGTCAAGATACCTTTGATACAGCATCTGCTGAACAAACAATAGGGTTGCTTAAGTCATTTTTGTTTTGTTCAAATATGCCTCTGACCTGTTTGATAAAATTGGTTACCCAGACTCCAGCATCATGATATCATTAGGCTTTTTTTATACACACCAGAATGTACCACAGAAACTTTAATGGCTTCCTTTAAACATTTTTTGGCATTCTTTGATGTGTACAAAATACCTAGGTTTACATGTATAAAGAGCATTGTCTCCTGATATATAGCTGTTAATGGAGAGGGAAGAGTTGCACTGCAGCATCAGCCATCAATAGAAAATTTTCCAGATGGTGCACTTGCATATCAACCTTCTTTGAACTGACAGCCAAAACAGTTTTTACTTGCTTAGCCTGTTGCTTATGTTATTTCTTCCCTCTTTTTAAAGCACAACAGTAATTGGTTTGGAATTATGAAAACTCTTAAGAGATGGAGAGATACTGCAGTTACACTTAAAGCACAAAAACTGTTTCTATATGCAATTTAAAAGTAGAATATTTTGAAGTTAGAAGGGAGCTTCCTAAATCCTACTTGCTGTGACCACAGTCACAAAGTCTTAAAGTATAAACCTCATCTAGCATTTTTTATTACTTTCTTTTTCTTCTTGTACCAGCAACTGCCAGCTAGAGAAAAGAAGGCACAATAGACACCAAGAAGTTGCTTGCAGCTTTAAACATGAATGATGTGTGTCCCCAAAAGTTTTAAGTATACATATGCAAATCACAAATATAATTGACTAGGAACTTTTACATTATAAATACATCTATTACTTAGAATGTTGTGCTACATTTCCTGTTACTTTCAGCTTTCTGTTGGAGCACCTTAAAACACTGTAAACACCTAATTCTTGGTAAATAAGATCTTCAGAAATATTTAGATTGCTACCAGTTGCATTTGAAATTTCAGATTTGTCCTTTTCTTCAGAATACATGAAATACCAAGTTAATTTAAATTCAACTGCAAAACATTAAAAAATAGTTTTTCTGCTATGAGCTACAGTTAACTTAATGCTGCTGCTGTAGAATCATAAATTTCTCATCCACTAAATTAATTACAATATAGTAACTTAAATCTTTACCTTAAAATTTTAACTTTATTTTGCAGCGAGATAAAGCAATTCTATAATCAGACCAAATATCACAGTGTGCACTATATTGCTGTGACTTAATAGTGGGAAAAGAAAATGAAATTGTTTCTTGAAGAATACCATGTATATAAAAGACAAATGAGTAAGTTCAGAGAGACTAACACATGCATCTCAAAATTTTTATCAATTTTTGGAACTTTTGTAACTTCCTCCAACTTATAAAGTAATGGATATGCATGAATAAATATTTGGAAAAGGACCTAGTTTCAGCCAGAGCTGTTATTTCTTCACTAACATAATTACTGCAGAAGGAGTTAGTAACATGATCTCCATTACAGTGACTCAAGTAAGCAGGTCTGCTTTTGTATCAGTCATAACTGCTGAGGAAATAAAATTCACAAAATTCAGGGGTTCTACCTATTAAAGGTGGTGGAGGAAACTGTCAGAGAGCAGCAGCAGAGTTGAGACATTTCAAAGCAGGACTGAGAGAAGCGAAGAGATCCTGCATCCTAAGGGTTGGTATTTACATACTGGCAACAGGCTGCATTTGAAAGCACCGATCTGACTACACGGTACTTACCTGGAGTAACATTTTCTTTAATGGACTCTTCTGATGTAATGTTGCTTTGCCCATTTGTTTCAAGACAAGGTGGAAGACTGTTTCTTTGCACATTCAGATCAGAGTTTCCCACTTCTACAAATGTAGACACATCTGGACTTTTTGCAGAAAACTTTGAAGTCTAGTGGCGTAAAAAAAATTAAAATTAATTTTGTCAGAAATAGGAAGGATAAAAAGTTAAAGGTAGTTTGTGATTATTTGATCACATTTCTACTACAACCAGCAAAAGCACTCCCAGCTTTAGGCATATCAAAAAATTCCGTTGTGTTTCTTCTAGATGAACACAGCGTGGGGATTACAAAAATCTTAAGCTAAAGAATTTCTTCACCCGGAGTTTTTTCTGTAGTACCTTGCTAAGTTCTCTACTGTCTTGTGAAATTCCATATTGAGAACATAATGATGACGTATCAAATTCAACACTTGGTTCCAAAGGTTGAAAGAGCTCTCGATGGAAGTTTGGAAAAGGTCTCTCCATTTCCAGAAAATCAAGCTCAGCTGCTAGAGCTATAAGAAAAGCAGTTGTTTTAGAAACAAACACACACATGCCACCCACACTCCCAAAACAATGGACATATCACACATTAGTGTTTCTATGTACAGTAAATAAAGCCTTTAGAATTCTGCAGGCATACAAATACTAGGTTGTAAAACCAAAATCTTCACAGCATCCACTCTGATCCAACGCAGTATAAGCAGCAGTGAGAAAGTGCATTTTTTTTTTAATGAAAAGGTGAAGTCTGTAAGTTCTCTGTTCAGCACTTGTGAGACTGCATCAGAAGTAGTGTGGTCTTCTCAGTACAAAAATCAGTGACACAGAGTAAGACCAATGAAGAGCTACAAGGATGATCAAAGGATGCATGTAGCACATGATATTCAAAGAAAAGCTAAATAAGTGAGTTTCTTCCATCTTCGGAGAAGAACTGCAGGTGCGGAGGAGGAAATGGCACAAAAATCTCTGCTGCCTCTTAAGAGGAGGATAGAGAATCACACAATGATTTGGGCTGGATCACTGGCAGTTCCAACCTCCCTGCCATGGGCAAGGACACCTTCCACTATCCTGAACATAAACCTTACACAAAGCATGAACAACAGAGTATTAAATTCTCGCATGTAGAATCCTTGCTGACTTTAAAATGAATATATAGAATATACAGGACCAACATGTAACATTGAGTAAACTCCTCGTTCTGGATGATGAGAGCACAGCACAAAATTGCTATGAAATAGAATACCTTGGAAATTTGTACTGTCCTCAGAGCAAGACTTCAAGTTCCCAGTATGCTTCCCCCAGATCTGCTGTGTCTGACTTTCTTTATAAAGGTACATCTCTCCACCAGACAGCTGAGTTTCAGATGCTCCAGACAAATTCTCTTGCCTCTGCTGCAAGGTAAAAGGCAGTGAGGAGTTCCAAGGGCAACTTGGTGTTTCTCTCAAATTTCCATCTTCTATACTACCAGAAGACAATCCTGAAATGAAAGTTAGATGTTCACAGTCTTGCATATAAATCACTTACATGATACCATCTGCAAAGACACTGCTTAATATCCTGAAATATTCATAAAGAGTTCTAGGGTTTTGTTTCTTTCATTGTCTCCTGTCAATGCTCCTATAAACCTCACCCCACATTTTCACAAATGCAAGTTGATCTAATGAGGTAGCAGTCAGTACAGCTGAGCACTTTTACAGAATGGAGACTTAGGAAATCCTAAAATCATAAAATTAGGCAAGAATAAATACTGTTATTTTATGCTAGTTATCATCTCTTTACCTCCTACTGCATAACAACGTGTCAATCCTTTAATGTGATCCTGAGTGTCTTTATGACATGGTGCAGTAGTTTTATTCATGCTTAAACTGAAATTGCTTAATACCATCACAAGAAACCTGAGGGGTCAAGTTCCTGGTTAGCACATCAACCCTTTGTTGTCTATATGCTCACAGAAGAATTGCACAAAGCCATCAGGAAAGGTCAGTACTAAGCACTGAGTGTATGGCTACACTTGAAAAATTTATTCATGCGGCCGAACAACCAAAACTTTTGGTATTTTTCTTCCACAACTAAGAAACAATAGAGAAGAAAAGCAGCAAATGATCTTAGAATTAATAGCTTCAGCTTTCTTACATCAATAAAACGCATTTTTGTCACGTGAGTTATGAAGTTCATGTTAGATCATTAGGGTTAAAACAAGCCACTCAAATCTCAGGCTGTAAAAGCTGTAGTATTCAAGAAATTACTTATAAACATAGAATAACTCATATACACATACATTGCTTAAGAAGTCGAGTGTCAAATTAACACAACATTAAGTTTTAAAGTAAATAAATCCACAGGTCAAACCTTTCAAACTCACCTCCAATGTTCACAAGTAATAATGTCAGGAGCAAATATATATTTGTTATAAAGGAATTATTTTTGATTTTATAAAAAGCTAACAAGATCAAGAGGCAGACTGAAAAGAAAAAAGAGTCAAGAACACATATTTCCCAGGTCATATTAAAGGTCAATATGGCATTCAAATGAAATTTTCACAAGTAAGTGATTAAAAATTATTATGGTAATGAACAGACACTGGAAAAATTCTAGTAACAGCAAGACAAAAGTCATAGCTCTGTAACAATCCATACTGATTAGTAAACTTTTATCAGTGCATCATTTGAACACCATTTTTAGAATAAAAATCATCACTAGAAAACTGTGTTACAGTTGCTTAATAGAACTTTGCCAAAGCAGATGTATTATAACGTTAAATTATTATAATAAGTAAAAAACCATGAGCACTTAACAAAACATTCTGGTTATACTCAACTCTGTAGTTAATCAACCTTAAGTGAAGTTTGACATTAGCCTGTTTCAGAAGAACTTACATTTGGCGAGTTAGACCCATTCTGCCATTAAAAAAAAAAAAAAAAAAAAAAATTAAAAAAAAANAAAAAAAAGGGAAAACACAACTCTCCTTTTACAAGAACAAAAAAATCCAAAACTTGGCACTTACCAGTGCCAAGAGGGCTTGCATCTAACGTTTCATTAGTTGAAAAGCTCCCAGTGGAAATTGAAGTTAAATCACAGGGTATTCCTTGCATGAAAGCCTCTGAACATAGTACTCCCTAGGATGAAATAAGACACCTATTATGATGTACTCAGACGTCCAGCATTAAAGCTTTAAACCTACACATTTTATTCTGAGCTCAGTTCAAGTGTAGAAGCCTTCATGCTTTGCACAGTCAGGCAAATACAGATTCATCCTTGCTCAGTACAACACACTCACACCCCCATGTCCCAGACACATCCCGCCCCAACAGCCCCTTCCCCCCAGCACAATCTCACACACACACAGTTATAAAGCCTCTCAGAACTGCATACAAATCATGGCACCTGGAAGATTGTTTTATCTTCTGGTGGTCAGATTTGGCTATTTCTCATCACAGACCTACTTCAGTAAGAACCGTAGATCTCAGAGGAATATATATGCAAAACATCAAAAACTTGGGAATTTTACAACTATTTGCAATACTGAGCCTTTCACATATGAGATACTGACTTTAAATTTACTTCTATCAAATTAAACTAAAAATATACAAAATACCTTAAAATATTATCTCCCTTAATTTTAAGGTAAGCTCTAAAAATCCACAAAGCAGAGGAGGGTTCTTGTACTTCAAAATTTTGAAGCATTAGATATGAACAGTTCTTCTCAAACTCTGACTTAAAACATACACTAATAAAAAAATCTAACAAACCCTTCTCCTACATTTTTTATTATATACTACCTTATATAAGTACATACAAAACATTTAAAGTACTTCTATATACACGTCATAGAAACAATATTTTAAAAATATTGTTTCTATCTGTTGACAAAACAACGGGGTCTTTGGCCGAGGGGAAAGACGACTGGTGTTGATTTCGGCAAAGCTTCTAACACTCACAATATTCAATGATCCCAATTTGCATGTAGCAACCAGGACAGATGGACAATGAGATGGCTGAAAAAAACTGGCTGGTTAATCAGGCTCGGAGGTCAGCACTTAAAGGGTCACACTCTATGTGGAGGTGGGGAACAAGTGGAGTACACAGGCCTCTGTCCCAGGACCTGTCCCCTTTAACACCCCTGGCAGTGACCCGGAGCAGGTGACACCATACTTTTATCAAGTCTGCAGATACACCAAGGTGGCAGGACCGTGCCACACACTGAACACCAGGGCTGATACCTGGATGGACCTCGTGGGGCTGGACCTACAGAAGTAGTGTGAAACTCAGCAAGGGCAAATGCCAAATCCAGCACCTGGGAATGAAGAAGCCCAGGCACCAGTCCCAGCTGGGATGTGGCTGTGAAACAGCCCTCTGAGAAAGGGCCCAGGAGCCTCACCAGATAGCAAGCTGAGGGTAAGCCCACAGTGTGCCTTGACAACATCCTGTGCTGCATGAACAGAGCCAGCAGATCCATCACAGCAGTCACCTCTCTTTACCTGGTGCTTGTTACACTACTGAACCCAGAACAGTGCACCCTATCTTACGCCTCCAGTGTGACAAAGAAAGACTACATCGCAAAATAAAGAGTTACAGGATTACTTTGATATGACCAACCGTATTATCAAGTCTGAATGATGGTCCAGAATGTGTTGTAATTCTCTCTCCAACTTCAGCAGCACAAACTGGTGAATCTTGAGACACTTGAGAATCCTGGGACTGGGCTGAACACAAACAAAACAAAAGCAATAAGGAACAAAAAGCAATTTTTGAGTTCATAGTGAGCAATGTTTTATGGCACACCAGAGGGCAGTAACACTCCACGGCTGCTGGCCTCACCCTTTGGGCAACAATTTTGCCCATGCTTAACCCCCTTCTTCTCACCTACAACACATTTTTTGCTCCATTGTGCCACCTATTTTGTCAGGAACCTGTGGATCTCCTTGACCAGCCTTCCTAAGAATTTTAACTACTCTGACTGCTCTCTGCAGAGCAGGCAGGAAGAGCTCAAAATTCATGCTTTGGCTTTGCAGACTGAAACATGGCTTTGCTAGTGTTACTGCAATAATTTCATTGGGGTGGGGGAATCTTTTACAATCCAACATTAAAGTGATTGCAAAAAAAAGCAGATATTCAAAGTAGATGAGAGAAATCTGAAACACTGAATTGCTTAGCTACAGCATGACTACTGTCATGGAAGTGAATCAACTTTGCCATAATTCTCTTACACAAAAAAAATACATAAGATCCGTACCTGTGCAAAAGAAGCACCCAAAAAACGCAATTTCTGCATTCAGTGCTGGCAAGCACCTTCAAAGTTTGACAATCCTATGATTGTAAATTAATTGCCACAAACAACTCCAATATATATATTCTTACTTCCAGGAATGATTTTCAAGAAAGAAGTGCTAAGTACAAAACTGAAATGAAACCGAAGTAGGTATGTTTTCTCCCAATTCTAAAAGGGCTGATAGTGACAGAGACATTTCAAACACCCAGCATTTTTAAGACTCTATACTTAGGCAGTTCTTGTAACATTTTGTGACTCCTAACACTAGTTTGCACCTCGTATAGGCTGAAACTCAATTACTTACCAGATGGCAAAGTCTAGTTGTTCCATTTTTCCTACTATATAAAAACAACGGAGGAGGATGTTTCCTCTCTAAGGCAACACCACTTGGATTGATATGATGTGATAATAATAATGATTATGTTCTCAATAAATACAATACATTTTGAAAATCATTTCAGGGAGGGGAAAAAAAATAATCTGAGGTTTCCTACAGCCACTATCACTCAGTAATTTCATCTTCTAGAAGAAATTACAAAACATGAAAAAAATACATCTAAAATACATTTATTTAGATCGTAAGAGAAGCTAATCTATCCTTCATTAATTTACTACATTATTACATTAAACTCTAAATGATTGATCTCAAAGACCAAAGAACTTATTTAAATGGCTTCTTCTCCCCCCAACACTCACAAATTCTCCAGAAACCCCTAACAGGCCTGATCCTGATTATTTACGACATTTGGATCAACAACCGAACAGACACATTGGAAAGAGTTTTTGCAAATAAAGTGAAGAGAGGAAGAATGGTAAAGAAATGTAGGAGCACTGTAATGGTAAAAATTACCTCAACCTCCTGCAAAATTGTGTCTGTTAAACAACACTCTTTTAATATAGATAAAATTATAAACCTGAGAGCACAGAACATTGGCTTCTAATCCCTCTTCTACCAGTATGTGCCAAAGGTCTTAAGGTTCGCAAGAAAGGTAATTTTTAATAGAATCACATGGCAACAAGCTGTGAGGCTGATTGTGGCAGTGACTAGGTACTCTGCATAAGTCTGCAGGTATTTAAATATCTCTACAGGAGAAAATACACCCAGTACAAAGTATTTCCAAAACTTAAAGAAAGTAGTAACAAGAAGCACTGGCTAGAAATGGCTGTCAGACACTAGAAATAGGCTACTTATTTTATCACTTGATTAAAAAGAGCAATGCTGGAACAAGCTACTGCAGAATTCTCCATTTCCTGATACCTTTACATCAAGATTAGGTATTTTTCTGAAAGAAATTATTTTCTTTATTTAGAATATCAGTGTGACAGGTAGTAGGGTTAGGATACATAAGGCGAGATTCAAGCATTTAATAATTTCTTGTATATAAATTCCATGGAGAGCTACACTACCAATGTTTCATTACCACACTCTAATAACCTGCATTGTTCTTGTGATATTAATACAAGGAATGAACAGTAGCAATTTCATGCTATATACCAAATTATTTAATTAAAAATACAACATGCTTATATCCCTTGACTTTATTAAATTAATATCCTTAAAATCCTTTATTTGGTGATTCATAAAGGAGGGATTTTTATTATTCTTTCCTTTCTCCAAATAATAGCGCAAGATTCTTTTTCCTCACAGCACCCTGACATTGAAATAGAACTTTCATATTTTAACTTCCTGGCCACCACACTGTGACAAAGAATTTGTATTTAAAAAGTGAGTCTAATGTCCAGAATGCTGCCTTTTTTTTTTTTAACAACATAAATTGCAATAAAATAGCAGCATTATTTTAGGGCATGATTTGAAAGACAAGTGACCAAAACCCAAAGCACTCAGTGAAGACAATATAAAACCAGGGATTAGTCTAAGTCCCACCATGTAGACAAACCAGAAAAAATATATACTTCACACTAGTTTGCTAGAGTGGCGATGGAAAAAATAATCTTTTGAAATTATGAATTATGGACAAATAAATATGAGGGATTACTAAAAATAAACTCAAATCTAACTTTAGCTTGGGTCACAGAAAAACCAATCATGCTTGGAATAATAACAGCTCTGTAGAGGGTAGCAATACATGAAGATAATGACATCTGGAACACTGCTCCAGGGAACCACAGAAGATGAAAAAAGAGAGATAAGCATATTGATATGTAATGAAGGAGAAATGTGACAGAGATGTGTGTGTCAGATCTAGTCACTAGTTTCAGGCTGACTTCCACCTTTAGAGATACAATTACATCTTGAAAACATGGGAAAATGGGCAAGCATGTCCTGGTTAGAATCAAGTACCAAAAAAATGTTCAAAAACCAAATAAAAAATAATCAAAGTTACTAAACAAAAGCAACAACCTAAAATGTACCTTAAATTTTCCCTTCAGAATCTTTAAATATAAAGTGCAAGGGACTGTAGACTTTTTTGCTGAAATACCACACTAGTTACTGCAAGTACCACAGGGAGTCTCAGAGCCTACAAGTTATAAAGATATTGTTGGCAGTTTGGTTGTTGAACTGCTCAAGAGGACAATCCTCTTACACACAATCACAGAAAGCTTTACTGTTTTTTTTTCTTTTAATATAGATGTTCAAATGAAATTTCCTAATCCTCTTACATAAACCACTGTTCATATATAATACTCTCTAACATAAAAAGACACTACACTGAGATATTTTACATTAATTCAGTAACAGCTGCTCTAGCAATGCTTCTACAACTTTCTCAGAAAAATACAAGCCTTCTCTTCAAATATTGTTAAAAGACAAGATTCATTAGTGATAATTTACATTTAAATAAAGATACACTTCAAAAGGAGTATTCTGAGAAATAAAGAAAGCAGCTGAAAAAAAATGAGCTTATTCAAAACAACTTCAATTCCAAGCAAACCTGGACTGAACTGGAAATTTTGCCTCAACACAAACTAAATGACCAGTTAAAGATTAGGGGCAGCAGTGGAATCTCTAGTGAAATCAAGAGATGTGTGCTACACAGCTGTACTGCTCATAACCATGTGTAAACATTGACCTGTAAACACTGCCAGGTCTCTGAAAACTGCCCTGCAGCTCTAGTAATGTATTCCTTTTAGACAGATACTCAAGACTGCCCTGGACCATGCCATGTTGTCACCTTGTAACAAGCTTAAAATTCCTTTAGTCAATGTTTTACTGTCTAACAGTTCCCAGCGAGTCAGGCATGGCATTTCTCAATTATAGTGACAGTAAACTCCATTTCAATATGCAGGAAACTTAAAGAGAAGTGAGTGCATTGCAACTGAAAGTTCTGGAACCTTTGAGTTAAAAGACTGGGGAGACAAGCTGGATTTGTATAGACAGGGAAAAAACAGTAGGAATTAAAAAACTTTGACATCCACTTGTTAGTCCAATCTCTTGAAAAACTTAGTAACCTGCTTTCTTCGTTTGCCTAAGACTAGTCATCTCTGTCCTTTTATAAAGCAAGTCAAGTTACCATACCACATTCAGTAGGTTTCAACACTCCTGTAACAAAAATTTTTTGAATATTCACAAATCACTTTAACAAAAACTTTTTTCTTGATAACCGAAACTACTTGTTTTATTTTATGGTATCAGACTAACTTTGTCACATCTGAACAGAGACTACCTTCAAAGGTGTGATGTCCCCTAAGAGCTCTTCACAAACAGACAGGAACAGAGTTCAAGTAATCCTTGCATTATTGCACTATTTTTCCTTTTGACATACTCAGTGGACCACATAAAAAGTGTAAAATGGCTACTAGAAAAGGTTGAAGCAGAACTGACCTGTCTGGAATTCAGGTACCAATACTGGGTATTATTCCCAGTCAGGAGAGAGACCTGTGACAGCTACTTGAAAATTCCAGGTGTCTGGCTCAGCTGTGCTAGTCTCACAAGCTGAGTCAAGGCTAATGCATTGTGAGTTGGTAGTCAGAACTTCTAATAAAATAAAATATTTACCTTTTATAAATACTTACAAAATAAAATAATTACCCTCACTGAGCAGGGCTATAGGCTGTAGGAGGAAATGGAACAAAGTTGCATCAGGACAAGTTCAGATCGGACATTAGGAAAAGGTTTTTCACTGAGAGAGTGGGACAGGTTCCTCAGGGAAGTGACCACAGCACTAAGCTCATCAGAGTTCAAGGAACAATGGGACAATACTCTCAGGCACATGGTTTAGTTTGAGGTAATCCTGTGAGAAGCAGGGAGCTGGACTCAAATGATCCTCATGGGTCTCTCTCAACTTAAGATATTCTACAACTCTCAATTTTCATGTCTGTCACATCTAACAGATGATTCTTTATAAGTTAATTTTTTGAGCTTGATGATGACCTCAGCCTTCTATTTTTTGCCTCAACTACATTAAGTAATTTTATATATGCACTAATCTTTCAGTGGACATCTACATCAGCTTGTTAACACTTCAGAGTTCTTCTCTAGCTTTAATTTCCTTTGTGTCAATACAAGAAATCCCTGGGAACAGAATCAGACACACCACCGGTCTGTGTGGTCTGCTCACAACAGGTTCCAACCTGGTACAACTGCAAACCTTTACAGACAATTCTACAAGTTAAAAATAAAAAGCACATGCCTTGGATAAGAAACTGTTGACTAGGAAATGAATTGGACTGCAGTGAGAGCTTGTTACTAGAATGGTAAAAAGTAAGTAGTAAAAAAAGATGAAAATTCATTCGTTCTGAGACACAGTCTTACTGCAACACCCTTTTTCACAATTAAATTTCAACAGCATTTAAATAGCACTGCATGTCCTTTAACAAATCAGGTCACATTCTACAAACAAAAAGCAGGAAAATCAGCAATGCTGAATGGAATTCACATAATTCCTTGAAGACAGAGGATTTCCTCACCCGAATCACATGAAGTTTCAGCAGCCATCATCAGCAACTCTTGTAACAATCCCCCTGATGGTTTAGTTCTCCTTGGACTTCCATTAGATGTTTGCTCCTCATAGTTTGTTATGCTCAAAGGTAACCTGCCTTCACAAAGAGTGTGACTGTAACATTTCACACGTGTGAACTCCCCAGTGCTTGAAATGGGGGAAGGTTGTCCACCAGCAGAATCTGTTTTATCTGGATTTAAAACATTCAGAATCAGTTTAGGTATAGAAAGGAAGTGTTTTGCACTTCATGAGGAACATTATGATGCACATTATGTTCTACAGAAACAATCTGCTAAATTTGTGCAGTCCTCATTTTAATGAAATTAGCCCTATCAGCTCAGTAAACATCTTTGCATCACAGTCTAAGGATTATATAGGCTGAAAGACTATACAGGTCATAGACTTCTCAAAAAATAATTCCCAGCTCCACTAAAGTATTTCTTCCAAAAAAATTGAAACGTATATTTTCATATAGCAAATCCACCAAAACCTTTGGTAATTTCTCCAAATACAGAGGTAACTTCTCTGCTCTGGTCTAAAGACTTCTTTTCTCCCCAACCAAGCCCGTACAACAGCCTTTTTTGATCACCCCATCCAATAAAAATCTCAACTTTTTACTACCTACCATGACCAATGGTTTGATAATATAGAAATAAATCACCTGTGGATGGTGATAAAGGGATTACACATCTAAGTGTAAGTTACTAAGCCAAGTGCTTTTAGGAACATTAATACATTCTTTAATTAAAACCTTCACCAAAACAACTTGCTGTCTAATCAAGACACCAAATTGGTCCAACAAGAATTATTCTGCATAAACCAATGCCAACTAGTATTAATTACTCTTAAATGAAAGAGTCCCACATCAGCTGTTTTATTATTTTGCTCAAGATGAATGCCAGCCTGACAGGCCTATAACTGTGCAGACTGTTCTGCTTGGCCCTTTTAAGGACACTGCCACAATATTAAAAGTTTTGCAAGACATGCATTAAAATTTAGATATGAAGAGACATTTAAAAAAAGATAAATTAAATATTTACATTTGGAAAACATCCGTTTGTTGTACCTGTTAATGTTCCTTATACAGAATTACAAAGCATTGCATGCAGACTGTAACAAATATATTTAGAAAATTTTAATTGCTTGTGTAGTTGCTCTCCAAAATTCTTTTATAAAGAATGGTTTGTATGAAAAAAACCCAACCCCCAGAAAAACTGTCTAAAAATTTCTGTAGAAACTTGACACTAACTCCTTATTTGAAAAATTTCAGTCACTTTCTTGGTATGCTCAAAAGCTAAACCTTTAAACACCACCTACCAACTTCACAGTTACTGTACAACTACCTATTAACACAGACTCTGCCTGGTAGAAAAATCAACAAGGAACTTAAGTCATGGAATATCCATGAATTTACTTTTCCTAGTGAAATGTTGTTTAAACGATGTTTTTCTAGACAGCCACTGACAGGATAAACTTTTCTGAACCACAACTCACTATATATATTATACCTTAGAAAAAGCAACAGTATCAGCTATTATTTCATAATGAATCACCTCAAAGATTCTTCAAGGAAAGACTCAATTCCTCCAATCTACTTCTTGCAGCAGGTGCAATTATTACATATTTTATGTATTACCTTCAAAAGAAACTTTGCAACTCTTTGGTGTGTCTATCTCTGGTATAACACTAAGTTCATGCTGTTCCAAACCAAGTCCTAACTTGACTTTCGTCACAGGTGGTTTGGAAGATCTCCATTTCTGTTCTCTACAGAGAACTTTCTCAGACTGTTCTGTAAAACAAAGTTTTGTATGTTGCAATTATATGTAACTGCATCTCAATTGTAAAGCGATAAAAATTATAATGAAAAATAACATACAGCCTTACCAGTTTGCTCAACTGGACCAATGCACTCAGAAATCATTTCACTTCCACCAAATTTACTCCTGCCACAATTCTCTTGCTGATAGTTTTCTGAGACTTGGAAAAAGTCAGTCCTATTAATCCAGTCAGGCTTTTGTGCCTCTGTCATTTCTTCATTTGGGCATATATGTTTCACCTTAGAAGGGGAGGAAGCAACTGTATGCAAGATTATATTTATATTCATTTATCATACACGCATTTTCTTGTGTGTGTATTCCATGCAGAACAATATTAAACATGTTGAGAAAGTAGTTCAAGTATGCAAGATATTAGACAGATTTGCTTAGCTCACAAAGGCATTGACATACAGCTATTTTATTTAGCTCTACAAACCTAATGTGCTAAAACAAAATCAGTTACATTTTCAAGGCCTTTGTTAGGTCAGATTAGCATTTTTAACAGGAACAATTTTTAAGAAGTCTGCTTTTTGTTTTTCAGCTCCTGAATTCAGGAATTTTAGCTGCTTGGAGACTGCAAATTCAAAAGACAAGAACTACAGGGAACAGTTAATTTTCTAAGATGGCTTCTGTTAAAAAAAACCCTACAAGGGGAGGCAAAAGGACACTTTTTAGAAGCTCAAAAATAAACTTTGATTTTTCTTCAGTTCCTGAGAAAAGCGCAAATTACAAGTCAAGCTGTCAAACCAACTTCCCAGTGAGTACACACAAAAACACAAGCTTTAAAAATAATCTATTCAAGATGCTTATGATATCCTGTCAAGTATTGTTGAAGTATTTTTAATACAAGAGCTGCTTTACACAAAGAGCTGCACTTACACAGATGAAGACTATACCCACAGATATTTCAGTGTAACAATTTCAATAGGCATTAAGTTCAGAGACCAAGCACGGACGTTCATATTTCTGTTAGACTGAACAAAACTGCACTCTTAGGGCTTACAGAGAAGAAATACTGATAACAAATCTCAAGTCCCTGTTAAAATTTTCATTATGGTAAATCCCCTAAAACTATCAACACTCCACAGGATACTTTGCTAATTGGTAGCATTCGCTCCTAAGTTTGACCACCTACTGGACGATTCCCCATGCAAAGCATTTATAAAGCTTACCTTCTTGTTCAAAAATTCTTTCAAAGCCTCTTGCTGTCTCTGCATCTGTTCCTTCAATTTATCTTGTTTCTGTAGAAGTAGTTTTTCTTGTATTTTTTGTCTAGAAAGAAGAGCTTCTCTTTGTGCATCTAGCCGCTCTTGCAATTCTTTCAAATACTTTTGCTGAGCTTGGATGCTTTCTGATGAGGCCAACACTCTGTCCCTTAAATTCAGTATACCAGAATAATATAACGAAGATGAATCTCCGGGTTTTGATATCAATAATTCTTCAACTTCCTCAGCTTTAGATTCTTCATGCACTAAAGTCATGGGTTCAGAGAGATCGAGTTGTTCAGGGCTTGTTTTGCTGATGGTCTCCACAGACCCCTGCTGATAGGCCAAAGAATCAACCGAGGCTGCCTGAACTATATGAGATCCTGTTGTTGTTGGCATGAGGACTGTCTTAAATGGAGGCTCTTCTCCACCTTCTATCTCTGTCTGATGGTATGATGTCTTCTGAGATGACTCTTTAAAGTGCACTGTTTCTGAAGACTCAGAGGACTCTTCTGCAGGCAACAAAAACCTAACGCGTGGTCGGCGTGCCTCCAGCTGTGTCCTTACTGCACTGACCTCTTTCATGACTAACCCTGATGGGAACTGAGATGGTTCTCTGATGTGACTGCTGGAGGTTTTGAACACTCCCACTTGTTCCTGTGAAGGACAGGCACAGGGCAAATGAAGCTCTCTTTGCTTCAGTGCTTCTGAAAACTGCACAGCTTTGCCAGGACAAATATTATGTGATTGCTCTTCCTGTTTCCTTGAAGACGGTTTCTCCAACACATGCAACGTTCCTGGAAACGCGTGCAATGACTGTGCATATTCTTGGGCATTAACTTTTTCCAATGCCTGGTATTGTGTTGGCTGTGCTCCTTGCCTCTGTAGAAGTGGTTCTGAGGCAGGCTTTAAATGAATTGGTTTTGTTTCCACTGAGCTCGGAGGTGTTGCAGAAGTAGACAAGTATCTATGCTTCAGTGTATTCTGATACTCCTGTAGATGCTTTCTACCATCTTCAATGGTCTGTTTGTGCAGCCTGAATAGAAAGAAAACACTAATCTTTTCAGAGCGATGCAAAAAAGAAACATTAATTTCAATAATCAAAAGACATTCAAATGTCTTTATGAAATGTAAGCCACTTTATGTGTCAAAGTAAGTTACCTGTTTTGCTGTAGAAGGCGTTGTTGAAAATTACGTATCATCTCTAAGTGACTGTCTTCTCTAGGACTCCTGGTTTCTGATACAGTCTAATAAAAATAAAATAATTTTAATGTAATTTTGCACATACACAACTAACCTACGGAAGACTATTACAGCAACAACCTTAAGCTGTGTTCTTCTTCCTAAGTTTACAGAAGCCACTCTGTAACACCACTTGAAATCAGTGAGATTTCAGCCTGAGGCAATGAAGCTAAAGGAGTTTCTGGAACAGACAGCCTACAGCTACAGTCTCTCTTGGCAAGTCAAGCATACACCATCAAAGCCAATGGTGCTTGCAGCAGTTTAGCTTTAACAGGTAAATGTATCTGGCAAACTCAGAGAGCAACAATCCAACAGAGCTGCACTTCCAAGGCAATCAGGTTCTCAGTGGAGTACAGGCTGTGCAATGACTTAAGATCTTCTATAAAAAAAGACTACTTTCCTTCAACATCCACCATAAATTCCTCTCCTTTAAGTAGCTGTTTGAGATTTAGACAAAAACATAGAGGCAGATTTTGTCTTTTTTTTACTATGATTTCTTTTTTACTTCTTGAAATAGATTATAACTACATGCAAAATCATTATGTGACTGTAATCAGATTTTACTAACAGGTATTTTAAACAGTTGTGCTGTCTCTGGGACTATGCATAGGCAATTCAATAGTCAAAGTCATGGAATCACAGAATATCCTGAGTGGAAGGGATCCACAAGGTCAGCAAGTCCAGTTCTGGGCCCTGCACAGGGCATTCCCAGGAATCCCACCATGTGCCTGAGTGTGTTGTCTCAACGTTCCTTGAACTCCATCAGGCTTGGTGCTGTGACCACTTCCCTGGGGAGCCTGTTCCAGTGCCCAACCACCCTCTGGGGGGAAGCACCTTTTTAAAATTATATAACCTAAACCTCCCCTGACACAGATTCATGCCATTCCCCTGGGTTCGATGATATAATGTGAAACACAGGCTTCTATATTAGAAAAGAAAGCCTTTACATGTGCAAATTTCTGATTCACAGCCTAAGAAATAAAAATTGCCTTCAATTTATATAATAGAAAATTGGCAAATGGTGTTCTTGATTTTTATTATAATAATAAAAATCCTACAATTTTCTACAACTCTTCACCTCGTGTTCCATTTGGTTCTGCTGCTCTGAGGAAGGAAGACTGTGGCTTTGTACCAGGTGATCTTGCTCTTCCTCTCCTTTTTTTTCCTTAGCCTCCTCCAAACAGGATCGCATTTGGATCTTCAGAAAATCAGCCTCTAAGCATGCTTTCTCTTCTTCAATTTGTTTAAGCAAGGCCAGCTGCTCCTGTTTCTGTTGCTCTATTTTCTCATTCTATTGAAAAGAAAAATTATGGTGAATCTCTAGAACTGAATCACAAAGAAACCAGACCACTCACTCAAACCACTACACACAAAACTGTTCCAAATTACAGCAGACAACCCATTGCTTGTGACAGGAATTTCCAAACTTCAAGAGACCTTTAAAAGTAGTTCTGAAGTTTAGAGGAATAATTTTGTTTTACTGACTCAATATTTCTAACAGTCCCTAAACCCATACACTATTGCAGTATTACCTGTTTTCAAATGAACAGAACAGATAAAATCAGAATCTAACCATTCAAGGTACATTATCATTTTCCAGACACTGCAAAAGAAGTCCTTTTCTTAAGCTGACTTCAAAAACCTGTTTTGCATTGTACAGAGCTTTTCATCAGTTCAACACATTTAAATATTAATTCAAGCCTTAGAAAACTTCTGAAATAGCTTTGAGAGAACTCCATAAACCTCTGAAGTAGGTTGTTTATTTTTATTCTCTTTCCATGTACCTACCAGTTACAATGCACTTAGATCCATGCACAGCAACTGCACATACGCTTTTAGAATGGAAGCAAGGAATAATTTCAAAGTACTGGCAAAGATGAAGAGGACAGCATTCTTTAAGAGACATTCTGAATGGGAAGACCAACCCAGGAAAAAGCTGTACCTAAGAACAGTTAATGTGGACACAGTAATACATACACCTGGTTAGGTGCAAAGTGGGAGAAAATGAGTGTTATAGAAAACAGCCACACTTTTCACGGAGGATCTGCAGCTGGGTTTTTTCCTAAAATATTACTGTTTTGTCAAATTTTTATTTCCTTTATTTCTGAACTTAAACTCTACAATGTAAGGCTGCACTAAGACCCAAATTTGAACTTTTTTTTTTAATTCATAAACTACTACATAACAGCTGGTAGGTCTCTATGAAATGCAAATGAAAATACAATGAAATACATACACAGTACATATAATGAAATTAATACACAAAGTTACTATTTTCTAAATACAGAAAGTATATCATTTCCAGAGAAAAAAGAAGCTTTCTGCACCTGTTTCCTAGTCAATTTTTAAAAAATTACTCAAGATTTTTATGTTTTTCCTGCCACTCTAACCACAGTCCCTCAGATTTTCCTACATTGTTACGCAAGGCTAGTGAAGTTTTCAGAGTTGTGTATTGTTGACTATATCCTTCCTTTATAAAGTGAAGATATTAATGTACAGTTGGGATTCTCATTTAACCACAGGGTTACATCCCTTGCCTATGGCACTTGCTACATTTTAAGAGACTGGGGTTTTTTCACTCTAAATTCCAGCTACAGCTTTGTCATTTTTAAGTACAGAAAATTTTAAAGCAAAAGTTTAAGTGTTAAAAGCATCTATTACTGGTGTATAACCTGAAGCATTTTAAAGTCTACTGTAAACCATTTTTTTTACACCATAACTGAGACAGTCATAGGCACAGACACACTTACCCACTTCTGTCTCTCCTCTTCCAATCTAATTTTAGCTGCCTCTTCCATTCTGATTTTAGCTGCTTGTTCTTGAGGATGGATTAGAACTGAATTTTCATCCAAACCTGTATTTTCCAACATTTTCATAGAGTCTAAAATACACATTTAATTGTAATTGCAGTCAGAAAGAGCCCTGGATCTTCTTTACATCTTGCTTTACAGTTTCCCAATATCTCTAAATAAAACGCATAAGCTCCTCATGAAAAGAGCTCCATCCCACTACTCTGCCCATCTCCATAAGCTGGAAAATCAGTTTTTTATATTTTTTAAGTCTTTAATGGCCCTTTATTGGGCATTTTTCTTGAATATACAGTAATGGCCCAGCTAGAATGGGACTGAAGATTACTTCGAACAGATTATTTGGGAGCCAAATAGCAAGATCATCCTGAATAATCAAAAGCCACACATTAACCTCGTAGAATAAAGAGGGTCTAAAATTGGCTGGGCAAATTCTCTAACATTTGGCTATTGCACAAAAAGCAAGTCTCAATCCTGTACTATTAGCTTCAAATAGCAGCACACTTTTCCCTGCAGCATGTTTTCACTCATGCTGCACTCTCCAATCCTCAGGCATTATGCTGGCATATCCATGTACATGACTGAACTAAATCCCTTTAGAGTGTTTTAAAAAACAAGCACTCTATGAAAGCAAAAAAAAAACCCCAACCCCCAAAAAACATGCTGTAACTCGATCACTTCAGAAATCCCACTTGGCATTCAAGATCACCAACTTCAGCACTAGCCTACTCAGAAGACCACAAAGGACAGAAGTGGGAAGTAACCCCAAGATCATTTGGCTACCAAACAAATTGGAATGTCTAATTGCTCTAAGTTCCCATTTTACAAAAAGGCTTTTCAGAATGGTGTCTAGAAGCAGAAAAAACCCACACACATCAGCTCATGCTTATCTTGCGCATTTCTAGCCGTGCATCTCTCCAAGAATCTGGCTTTTCCAGTTCAACAGGTACAGAACTTCAATGCCCAGTTTTACACTAAGAATTCTATTCCTGGAGGCAAGCACCAGTTAAAGCATGGCAACACTGAGCACTACAACAATTTGAGTGAGATTTAAAAGACTGAAGTGTACTTTGGACATTTGTTCTCCACAAGATCTTAATGGACGAGTTGGACATAAGACCAAAAATCTCTCCTATTTGTGGTTGCAACAAATCCACAATGTTTTGGGGACGCAGACAGGAAAACTGTACTTTCAGTCAACATGACAAAACACTAACACTGAAAATTCAGTTTTGTCATAGTCCTCCCTTACAAGTCTTTTTGCACCTACACAACAAATTCTGATGCAAGTATGTACCACATACCTTTGGCTTTACACACTGTATTTTTCTGTTGCTCGTTGTTAAGTTCTAAATCACATAATGTTCTCTCTTCGCTGGAAATTGTGCCTGATTCAATAGTCTCCAATTCACTTTGACTCTCTTTCTCACTTTTTGATGTCCACTCCTCTTTTTGGTTTCTAATTTTGTTCAGCAATTTCTTTAAAGCAGGTTTTGATCGAGCTTGGCAAGTTTTTGCTTCTTCATGATCTATACAGAATATATACCATTAAGAGTTTTGGGTAAAGGATATCCTCATAAAAAACCAAACTTTTTTATTGCTTACATAGTTCAACAAATAGCTCAGGTGTATTTTTAGAAGCTTAACAACTTTTCTCTTGCCTGCAAGAGAGAAGCAGTAATTTGTCTCTGCAAGCTGTAAAAGAAGGGCTAAGCCAGTTGTAGTGTTTCACAGTCACATTTGCAGAAGTAAGTAGTTCTATCGCCCCATCTACCTTCATTTTCCTGCTCTCTCCTTTGAATTAGCTCTGGCAACACAACGCACCACAGACCAAAAACCAGACTGTGCCAACAAAGGGATGCAGCAGAAACACTTGGCCAAGCAGCAACGTTCAGGAACACACTTCACATCACCCTGTACATGCCACAAGCAAACAGGACATACACATGCATCTGTTGCAGCCTACTCACAATGTGGAGCAACTCAATCACAAACCTGAACATAAAGGACATACAATAAGTACACTTTCATACGAAGTCAAACTTTAACTTTGAAATAACACAAAATGGAAAACAGTCATTTAGGTTCACACATAAGGATCATTCCATAATTTATATTAATTATATAGGAATAATCGTAGCTACTAACAGTGTAGTTCTTACAACAATTAAAAATTATTCTCAGTATACTAACTGAAGCATATTAGAAAAAGAATTCAAAATTTTTAAATGCATAATCATTAGGGTATTATCATCTATGATAACATCATAAACTGCCTGATATTGAAATATTTTATTAATAGACATATTCTAAATTCAGAAATTTTACTACTTAACACATTTTAGTTAATATTAGAACTAATTTATTTAATAATAAACTAAATATCTTCTAATATGAAATGAAAAAGTTTAATTTAAAGTTTAGAAGTTTTACTTTCTGGTTCAGGGACCGCCTCTTCTATTACACGTTCTGATTCTTGTTGAATAGGAGGCTCTGGTTGAGTATCACCAGCAGATTCTTGCTCCAATGAGATATCAAGGTCATTATCTTGAGCTCTGTCAGAAGGGGCTGGCAAAGGTTGTGGCTCAAACTGCAAAATCAGGTCTCTTTTCATGTCTAATTAAAAGAACATGAGAACATAGAATGACCAGTTGGAATATAAAGCAAAAAATATTGCCAGACTACACTCACATACAAATCCCCAAGAAGTTCAAATATCAGTAGCTTGTTTTAACAACTATTTAATCCACCTTTTTTTTTCCCCCAGAACAGAAGATTCAGAACTGTTTAGAACATTAGCCATTTATTTATTCAGAAACTCCACAGGGGTTTCCACTAGAATATGTTGTCTTTCAAAATAAAAGTTGATGTTATAAAAGGCTCACACAAAAAAACAGCTCACAGGAACAATGACATAGCATTCCAGTAACTTTATCAAGGAAAAGACACACCCTGATCTGACTGCACCCAAGCAAAAAATAAGGGTGACTAGATGGTCCAGGTGTGAAATTCCAGAAGACTGTGCAACAGAAATTCACCTTACCAAGTGAGGGAATTACTGCCTACAAGGGATGTGGGACTAGGGACAAGGGATGTGCCTACATGGGAAGATGACTAGGATTGTATGTTTATTATATATACTTAAGGGAGGAACCAAAGGCAGGGAAAAGAAAATCAAGTTTGTCTGGGGAAGAACAAATGTGAGGAAAAATATAAGGAGATAAAATGATACCATCAGTACACCTATCTGGCCACACACTGTGCCTGACATCTGTCCTGCCTTCTCATTAAATTCCCCTTTAGCTGTTTTCCTGGGTGAGGAATGCTGTATTTTGTATGCACGTGTGTGCACGGTTATATAGGGACTGGACCAACTGGAGTAGGGCCAAAAGTCACCGGCACACCCATGTCCAGAACACTGTCAACTGCAGAGGCCCTACTGAGTGCATGTTATGTGGCTATGAGCATCAGCATGCAGTGACTAGAAAATCACTAGCCAGACTAGCCAGCAAGAATGGCAAGAGGCTTAGGAGCTATATACCAAGCAGCCATAAAATTCAGCTGGATATTGGGAGACTAAAGATTGAGGGACAGCTGCTAGGTAGAGTGTCTAAAGCTACTCACTATGTGATCCACAGCATGTATTTGAGAATATGTACGTTTGAGTGCATACATGCATATCAGAGGTAATTGACAGGCTACAGGGTCCAGGATGAATTACTGGGTAGACCAGGTGTCTAAGACCTGCTACTGGAGGATCCACAGTATGGCAGATAAAGACATGGTATGCACAGGACAACTACTGGATAGACTGCATGTCTAAGACCAACTGCTGGAGGGATCTATAACACTGGTACAGACATATATCCCACTAACAAGCCTTCTTCCTGATCAACCAGAGCAGTAAACAGAAAGAGGCCATTTGTGCTGTTTGCATTTAATGTGAGTTCTTATTTTCCATGCTGACCTGTGTGCATGTGTACTGAAAGCCTGTGTGTGTGTGTGCCTACTGTGAATACACATACAGCCTTGCTACCAGCTGGACCTGGGAACAGGCAGCTGCAGCAGCCTCCCCTCTCTTGGGTCACCAGATTCAGCAACCTCCAACAAAATACTTACTCCTGTCTTCACTGTACATTTCTTCGAATGCAAACTCCAATTCTCTCTGCCATTCTTCTCTCATTTCCATGCGTTTGTACGCTGGCACTAAAAGCTGAGGTGGCATCTGTGCGACAACCTGCCTTCTGCGCATCCGATCCATACTCTGCATTTGCTCAAGTTCTTCCAGTAGCCTTTCCCTGTCCTCCAAGTATAAAGAAGAGACAGATATAATGTAAACTGCCAGTGTTCACATTCAGCCAGCCATATATCAGGACTGATAAAATGCTTCCCTTGGGTTACCATGATGTCTGTTTAATCCTTAATGTTCAAAGTTAATCTTATTCTAGAAAAAAAGTGCTTCCTCAGGAAAAGGTTGTATCTGACCTTTAGACATAGGAATCATCAATACTACCTAGAATATCTAATGTTAAATAAAGGATCAGACTGTACACTTGTAGGCCAACTTTCCTCAACAAAATTAAATCTTCTGTTTTACAAGGTAAATTTATCCGTGAGAAGCATTTGGCCATCTGCACTTAATAGTTGGCTCTGAACATGATATGTGGGTCTGTACACTGCTTTCAGAGCCTCATAAAATCCTCTGTGATCTCCCAAATCAGCACAAAGTTGAATCTTTGCTGCTAGGTGCATCCACCACTTATTCTGAATGTCTTGAAGTCTCTGTTGGAGCTTACTGCATGCGAGGTGAAAGGCTGCTTTTCTTACATGGCAGGACGGCTGGGCGAGATGTGCTTGGTGAGCAATTCTCTTCATCAACAGCTCTTGGATCTCTTGTTTTCATCAAACCACTCTTTGTTTTTCTTGAAAGAGAACCCTAAGGATTCTTCAGAAGACTAGAGGATGCTGTTTTTAATATGTTGCCAAAG
>WEIV01029499.1:74729-93312 GCA_013390005.1 Calyptomena viridis | reverse complement strand
AATCTAAACTTCCCCTAATGCAATTTGAGACCATTTCCTCTTGACCCATCACTTTTTAGCTGGGAGAACAAACCAACTCCCACCTGACCACAACCTCCTTTCAGGTAATTGTAGAGAGCAAGAAGGTGCCTCTGGGTGTCCTTTTCTCTAGACCAAACACCCCCGGGTCCCTCAGCTGCTCCTCATCAGACTTGTGCTCCAGACCCTTCTCTGGACACACTCCAGCACCTCAATGTGCTTCTTGCAGAGAGGCCCTCAACTGGTGAAACCAGTTTTAGCCTTACTAACAGAACTTCAGTAACAAATCAATGATTAATAGTTACATGTAATCAATCAAAAATCCAGAATTTTATTCAAAAGTTAAAAAGATGCAAGAATTATGTTGAAAGCTTCAATTTTCCAATTAATGTCAAAAGCAATTGAGGCTGAATAAAATACCATACTTCCATTAAATTTTTGTAACTCCCCCCTCCTTTTTTTTTTTTTCTTCCCCAGAAAGAAAATAATCCATACTCAAATCTGGCAAAACTGGAGCAGCAATTTATCAAGAAATGGGAAAAAAATAAAATGAAAACCCTACACAACTGCAATTCTACAAATGCTACGAATACTCAAGAAAAATATAGTAACATTGTTTTGATTTTATTTTCTTTACATAAAAATCTAATAGATCATATTCAAAAAATAAATTTACAAGAACTGTGTGACGCTTGTCAATAAAGTGGTGTTTACAATTTAACTTTAATTAAGTAACTTCTCATTTGGTCTAAATAAATATGCCTCAATTCCTGAAATCCATCCTTCTGAGAACTAAAATTGGTTATGACAATAGAGTAAAAATACTTCTTTTGTAACTGGGTAAAGTAACAATAATAGCAGTGTCTTCAGCAATCGTTTCTTATATTCTAAGTAACCATCCAATGAACAACATTGCCCTAGCTCCACTTTACAAAATTTTAGTAAATTGTTATTGCAACAGAGCATCAGATTATAATTATAGTTATATTTAATAAGCTCTTTATGCAAATTGATTCAAGAAAAAAAAACATGCTTATGCAGATGACCCTGTAATTTGCTGTAATTCACAGGATTTAGAGTTAAGCAATTCAAATTCACTGCCTTTTCAGTAATGCATCTGCAAGACAAAGCCCCAGATTTACCTTCCCCCAAATTGACTGTCAGTATCTTTTGTTTCCTCTCTCTCTCAGAAACAGGAATAAAATCTCTCATCTTTCAAATACTTAGCATTTTACCCCATGAACTACATGGCACCCAATAACTCCTGGAAGAAAATAACTTTCTTCTGCACCCTCCCAGCAACACAGGCCTGCAACAAAAGGATTAAAACCCATGCAGATATAAAAACTAGGAAAAAACCTCGAAGTCATCTAGTCTTTAAATGGAACAAATGATACACTGTGATATATTGAAACAGAGCAATCTCTTTCCTCAACAAGAACTCAACATCTCTGCAGAATTACTGATTCAATTTGCCATTATCGGAGCATGAACTTCATAAAAGAAACAAAACCCACAACATTACAGAAAATATAGATGTTTGTAAACTCTGCTAAAAAATTAAAATCACATTTGTTGAAAAGGTGAGTAAAGGACATTGGCTGATGGATGGAAATCCATTCTTTTTCCACATTCATTTTAGTGTATAGAGTATACTGACCCAGACCTATCATCCAACACAACTGCAAATGCAATTGTAGTATAACTGGCAGAAACTTGAAAACAAAGCCTTCTGACTTTTCTTGTGAAAACAGAGTAAAGTATGAGGAGAAAATTCTTCATTTATAAAATGGAAGGAGAAGTGCATTACCAATGTTGCTAAATAAAAAGTATTAAAATAATTTCCATGTCATTTTAGCCGTTACATCATCTACAAAAAAACCAATGAAAACCCCACAGCTAGAAAGGTAGAACTGTCTTTATTACAGACCTAAACAAAATGCTACTGCTGCATCATTGTGACAGAAAGTCGAGGAGGTGTGTACACGCTGAGAAAAATCATTGTAGAGTTTAATACCACTGTGGCTATTAAGTGCGAATGAGATAACGACAGAAGTTTAAAAAGACACATTAACCACAAAAGTAAGATCTCAAATGACAAGAAATAAAATTCAAATGTAACAAGAGATCAGAAGTAAAATATCAAAGCCTAGTAGTACTAGTTCTGCTGATACATAATTCTTTGGTTCTCTTGTTTTTTGCTGAACCACTCTCCTTACAGTATGCAAGTATCAGTTTTGGATATCCTGTTGTGAGGAGTCAGACCAGTAAATAAAACATCACATTATAAGGTACCCTGACATTGTAATCACTGTTGCATCATGGACACACACCTCGAAAGGATGTGGCGGAGGAGGTGGCAGGCTTGCAACTTTGGCTGCTCTTTGTCTTTCCAGTTCCAGAGCATGTTTACGTGCATCTGTTCGTCTTGGGGGAAAAAACACCAAACACAAAAGAAAACAAACAAATCAAAAAAAGAGAAAAGCAAAATTTTTCAAGCAGCAGTGACAGCAACGTGCAAAATAAAAGGCAAACCTAAAACTAAACAGATTCCAATGTGCCTGACTTAAATGTTCAGCATACTGAAAAGTCAATAGAACTTAGGCTGGAAGGCACCACTAAAAATTAATTTTTTCAAGTGATGCAAAAATATTAATACGCACAAGCTTCTACAGAACAATGCAAAATCCCTGCTTCTCACTTTCGCAGGAAGCACTGTGTCACTTCAGAATACTTTAACTGCTCAAGTGTAAACAAAACTATTTAATCAACATGTCTCAGCTCTACTCAAGCCCAATGATCCTCAAGAGGACAGATCATTTTTCACGCTAGCTCAAGTTTAGTCCAATCTGCTTAAAAAAGGAAATCCTAACAAGGAAGACCACAAATGCACTAGGTCTTTTTTTTCAAGCGGGTAATTCTTCCTCAGGAACTGGCCTGAGAACATTTCATTTCACATGTCATTGAACAGCTGTCAGACAATGAGCTGGACTGAAAATAGCGATATGGGGATGAAAGGCTCCGCCCCCCCCAAAGGAGAGTCTCTAAGGCCAGTTTGTATACTGGACATTTTTGTCTTGGTTTTAAAGCTACAATTCTTAGCAAAATCCACAAGCACTGTCCATGAGCATTAATTCTCTAACCCGTAACATTCCAAGTACAACAAAGTTCCAAGCAAGAAGAATCAAAAGTTTTGCCTTTCACCTTGTGACACTGTAAAACACATTCTTAATAGAACTAAATAACTCTTGCATACCGGGCTTGCTCACGAAGCAATTTTTCTTTTTGGCACTTCTGCTCTTTCAGAGCTTTCCTATGTCTCATCTCTGCTCTTTGTTTCCTTTCCTCTGCTTGCTTTGCCAGAGCTTCTAAGTCAGGTTCCTTAACAATAAAATATTGAAAGCACTTAATACAGGATTTTTCTCACTTCTCATCTATCAGTGTGATATTTCAAAGCATGTATTGCTGGTAAAAAGCACAAGCTCAAAACTACTTTCTAACTGTATTAAGGTCAAAATAATAACTTTTCCTTCTCTGCCATCTTCATTCTCTTTTTCTCTACCACCAACAGCAGTGAACCTGCCACTTTCTTCAGCCAATTTAACCAAATATTGATGTAGAAACCTTAGCTTCTCTCTGCATCAATTTGATAAAAAGGATAATATAGTTATATATACAGTTTAGCAAATAAGGACTAAACAGTGTAAAAGAACCCTGTTACTACCCCTTTCAGTCATTAACTGCAACAATAGTGTATCAACAGAAACATTCCTTTATGATTTAGGTCTCTGTTCCTATGACATTGGTTTCAGTTTTTCACAAACTTGCCCATCCTAGCATTGGAAAGGACTTTACAAAGAAGTTGATTTAAAGTCACAGATATGGAAAAGCGTAAATTAAGCTCTCTGCAAAATTCATGTAAGAAATCTGTGGCACCACTGACTGATTTCTATAAACTTCCATCAGAGTTAAATGTATAGAAAGTTTCTACCCAACAACCTCAATGATCTCTCAAACAGAGCCTACACAAGTTATAGGATTTTAAAGAAAGTGAAACCAGTTTACAGGTGCAGAATTAAAATCAGTTTGCAGGCAAAGACCTCTGAAGCTCTTAACAAGGCTTTCCATGTCACTCGAGCCCTGAAGGGAAAAAAATGCTAAGCATATTTTCTTCACCATACATAAGACACATTTTAGAGAAAAAGTTACTATATTAATGGCATAATTGAGACAATGAGTCACCATGTGCAATTTAGCCAAGTACAAACATACACTATCATACATGTATACAACCTAATGCAAACAGAGTAACTTTCAAAGTCTGCACAGCAAAAGCCTTAGCAGACAGGCCTGTAAAGCAGTCTTGTGGAAAAATACCTGCAAAAAAGTGCATAATCATTTCTAAAGAGTTTACATTCTTAAGAAGTTGTCTGTGTAGGTATTAAGACTTCAAAACTAAGAAAATGCAATATCGAAAACGAAACACCAATCCTGATATTTTAAGAACATTAAAAATTCCTCTGACAACATGTGCTGGTTTTGGCAGCAGTAGAGTTAGTATTCTTCAAAGTGGCTGGTACGGGCCTGCATTTTGCATTGGTCATGAACAGAGTGGTGATAATATAGAGATGTTTTTGTTATTGCTGAGCAGTGATTACACAAAGCGAAGGCCCCTTTCTGCTTTTCCTACTGTCACACTGGCAAGGAAGTTAGGGCTGCATGGGAAGTTGGGAAGAAACACAACCAGGATGGGTGACCCAAACTGATCAAAGGGATATTCCAGATCATATGACATTATGCTCGGTATATAAAGTGGAAGAGAGAAGGAGGAAGCGGGAGATGTTTGGAGTGACAGTGTTTGTCTTCCCAAATCACCATGATGGATGATGAGGCCCTGCTCTCCTGGGGATGGCTGAACATCTGCCTGCCCACAGGAGGAAGTGAATTAATTCCTGGTTTTGCTTTGCTTGTGTGCACCACTTTTGTTTTCCCCATTAAACTGTCTTTATCTCAACCCACAAGTCTTCTCCCTTTTCCCCCTTCCACTTCTCTCCCCGACCCACTGGTGGGGCAGTGAATGGCTGTGTGATGCTTGGCTGCTGGCTGGGGTTAAACCGTGACACAATAATATTCAGCTTGCTTACATTCTCCTTGGCCTGTCGGTGACCCTCACCAATCGCTCTTAAGTTTGATAAATACAGCTCTTCAAGGGCTTTCATCTTTTGATCCTGTGCTTTCTGCCATTCAGCTCTCAGTGCCTCCTCTAACTGATGCAGTTGTTCTTCTCTCCTCTGCTTTACCTTCTGTCTTATCTGCAAGGCAATGTACTTCTGCTGCTCTCTAACCTGTAAAAATAGCATTTATGTTGTCAGCAACTCAAAAGAAGCACAATACATTTTACAGCCAGACTTTCCATAACAGTCTACCCTCTTTCCAGCTTTCCATCTCGCCCACTATTCAAGTAACAGTCTGTCCAGAAAATATTTTAATGTTTCTGTTCTCTTTTTCAAAAACTAATATATCATATAATAATGGTAATCTGTCAAATGCTTCAGTTAAAGCCCAAAGAGCAACATACAACTGACAAATAAATTGCAAAATCTGCTTGGAAGATCCTTCCCTCCAAAAATATAATACCCCATGAAAGACTCCTATTGCAATGCAACATGGTTTAAAGAAAATAAACAACTCCACTGATAAATAAAAGTCTGTTTACTAAGTTTTTATTTTCCAGTTTGACAGTAAAATTCTCTTTGCTAAAGAGAAGAGCATATAGGAAAATAACCCAAGAGGGGTGAAAGATTAGTACATAGTAAATGTTTTGAAAATAAGTATGTTTTAAAGATGTGAAAAACCTTAAGAGCTTGTGTAGGACAAAGCAGATGAATGCTGAGAAAAAAAAAACCAAGAAAAAAATTCTGAAGAAACAGCCCTGTGGCCTAACTGCAGGACAGAACAGAAATGGAAGGAAAACAAGATGATCAACAGACATGTTCTGAACAGTGTAAAGGTCCTCTGCTCAGACATTCAAAAAGAAGCAGAACCTAAAGCATTTAGAGCTGTGACATATTGTAGGAATTCAGTTTGTCTAGTAGAAAGCTGTGAAGTTCCATACTAGTAGTAGTTGTCTTACTTCTTGTGCATAGTCACTGAGAAAACTCATGGGACACTCTAAGAAATGTGAATCCTTAACACAAATGGCAGATCAGCAGAAGAGAGACAACTGGGTGTTCACAACCAAATAAAAATGGTAGAGAAAAAGGTTCTGAAACAGGTGCCCAAGTAAATCTAACAACAGAGAAGGTATGACCAGCAAAATACACACTTAGTAGTAAATAAACATGAGAAAATTAAAATGATTCACAAACTGAATTATTACGTTTTGGGGGCCTTAGGGAAGTATCTGGCTCCCCACTGGAAAAGGACCTGGGGGTGCTGGTCAATAGCAGCTGAACATGAGCCAGCAGTGTGCTCAGGTGGCCAAGAAGGCCAGTGACATCCTGGCCTGTATCAGCAGTAGTGTGGCAGCAAAACTGCCAGCAAAAATCCAGGGCAGGGATTGTCCCCCTGTACTGGGCACTGGTGAGGCCACACCTCGAATCCTGTGTTCAGTTTTGGACGCCTCACTCCAAGAAAGACATGGAGGTGCTGGAGCATGTCCAGAGAAGGTTAACAGAGCTGGGAAAGGGTTTGGAGCACAAGACTTGAGAAGCAGCTGAGGGAGCTCGGGATGTTTAGCCTGGAGAAAAGGAGGCTCAGGGGAGACCTTACAACTTTCTACAGCCACGTGAAAGGAGGTTGTAGCCAGATGGGGATCGGCCTCTCTTCCAAAATAATGAGAAGCAACACAAGAGGAAATGGTTTAAACTTGTGCCAGTGGAAGTTTAGACTGGATTTTAGGAAAAACTTTCACAGAACAGGTTGTCAAGCACTGGAAAACACTGCCCAGGGATATGGCTGAGTCACCACCCCTGGAGGTATTCAAAAGAGGTACAGATGTGGCACGTGGGGACACGGTTTAGTGGTGGACTTGGCAGTGCTGGGTTAATGGTTGGCTTGATGATCTGGAAGGCCTTTTCCAACCAAAACAATCCATGATTCTACAACACTATTACTTTGAATTTTAGATTACATCAAATGATCTTTTTCAGTTAATTTTTCTAAATTATTTACAGCATCAAATGAAATACAAAACATGGAAAATATGGGCATACCTGTTGTAGCCTCAGTTTTCTTCTTCGTTCATATTCTTCCTTCAGAAGCATGGCTTCTTCATTAGGGCTATGCCTCAATTTCCCAGCTGTCATAACTTTCCTCTTCATCTTCTGATATGCTGAATAGTCAACTTCTTTGAGAACAACACGAATAAAAACAGAAATTGTACGTAAATTACATGGGTAAACATCTACGAAAACCAGATATTGCCACAATATTGCCAAATTTATCACGATATCTAAGTGTGCGACCTACAACTGATGGTTGTACTTGATGCTCCTAGAGGTCTTTTCCAACCTTAATGATTCCAGTTATAATCAACACCACTGACACTATCTTTGTCACAGTCACAAAAGGTACTGCTTTTGAACTATTTTGAGCTATGTACCAAACTCTGCAATAGTATCACATTCTACTCTGTGGACCTGCCGTGCACATTTGCAAAGCAAACAGTGAACTGCATTCAGTTCCTGGGAAGATTTAAAAAACAACCCACAAACTACAGAAAAGCACAGTACACAGCAAGCAGGCTGGTCACTTAGGTGACTTGTACTGAAACATTCTCATGGCTGTTGTACAGAAGACATAACAGGGAATTTGTTAATGTTTTTGGCTGCAGTCCAAGGTTTTCTGCCTTGGAGACTGTGAAATTCTTAACAACAGTCTGCATCCCAAGCATTTCACTAGAAAGCAGAAATTGCTTACTGAGTTTTATTACTCAAGTTTTCTTAAGCAGCCATTTCAAATTCTGTTTCCCTGTAGATTTTACTGTGAAACCAGAATCTGCTGGTTCTACAGATTTACTCCCATTTTCCTATTATAATTTTCATTTGCACAAAAAAAGGGACTTCTTCCGATATGCAACCTAGTCCAAAATTTCACACCCCATCTCCACTATCTTTATTGTATCTTTAAATACTTACGACTCTGTAAATACTCTCACAAAACAACCAACAAAGACTTTCAAAAGCCACTGCTTAATTCTAAAAAATAGGCTTTTACTAACGAACAATTCAAGCTGCATTAACAATTCAACTAACACGTGACACCTCAAAGACTTCCGTATTTTACATACAGAACTTAGTGTATTTAGACAAAGATACAATATCACCAATAAAATAGCAAAACTCTAAAGAAATCAGGTGAGGTGTAAAACCGAAGTAATTATCCATAAAATGCTTTTGGTACAGAGTTATGAATCCCAAGCTACTTACAGCATAAACAGGCACAGAAGGACCCTCTTCCTGCCGGCCCTCCCTTCCTCAGCCAATGAGGTACCAACCACAAGTTTATCAAGGCACGTAATTTAGAAGCAAACTACTCCATTCTCACACCCGCACCCCTAAAGGCAGGAAGCGCCCACACAAAGCCGAGGTCTGGCACCGCGGGCACAGGAGCCGGAGCAGAGCGGGAACGGGGCGAGCGGGACGGAGCACGCGGGAGGCGCCAGGCCCGCTCCCGTCAGTCTCCAGGAGCCTCCGTCAGGGTCGCAGCTGGATGCGCCCGAGCTGAGGAGGGAAAAGAAAGCGGCCGCGGGAAGGAGGGAAGGGGNCCCGCCCACCCCGGCTGCCCGAGTCCCGCTCCCGCCCCTTGTGACCAATGGGGGCTCCGGGCGGTGGCGGGGCCGCGCGCGCCCACTATAAATGGGGCGGTGTGAGCGAGGGAGGCGTTTGAGCCCCGTCAGCCCCTGCCCGGCACCGCGCCGGAGAGTGGGGTTAATGTCCTGCTCGGACAGTCCCACTGTGTGCATGAAGGGTTTACCGCCACGGCGGCCTCTCCGCACTGCACGCACAGTCGGAGTTCCCAAGTGTTCTTGTGGGAGGGACACTGGCTAAGCTTGAAATGCTGAGAGAGACCAATGGTGCTGAATCCTGCAGGTTATACCTCAGTAGTGTTACCTTCGCGTAACTGCCCTGCTCAGCGCTCCTGCTGGATGCGCCGCATAGAATCGTGGAATGGTTTGGGTTGGAAGGGGCTTGACAATCACCCAGTTCCCAGCGCGGTGAGGCCGTGGCGCGGCCCGGGCCCGCAGCGCTGCCCTGCCCTGCCCTGCTCTGCTCTGCACGACTGCCGGGCTTGCACACAGGCTACAATGAGCAGGTCTGCGCCGCTGCCGCAGTCTCGCAACTACTGCTGACGTTCCCATTATAAACCTCATTTTTAACTAACGTCTGCTCCTTGTATGACTGATGCAATAGAGGCTTCTTTGCTTTGGAGAGGGACTTTTTATAAGAGCATATTGTGACGGGAGAAGGGGGAATGGATTCAAACTGAAAGTAGGTTTAGATCAGATACTGGGAAGAATTTCTTTGCTGTGAGGGGGTGAGGCGCTGGAACAGACTGCTCAGAGAAGTTGTGGATGCCCCATGCCCAGCTGGAAGTGTTCAAGACCAGGTTGGATGGGGCTTTGAGCAACCTGGACTAGTAGGAAGTGTCCCTGCCCATGGCAGGGGGGTTAAAACTAGACATTCTTTAAGATCCCTTCCAGTCCAAACCATTCTGTGAATGTACGATTCCTCCTCACGTTTTACTTTTCTTTCTAAGAGATCATTTATCATATGTGTGAGACTTGAAGCAGTTGGGATTTGAAAGTGGAGTAATCTGATATCCTTGATTTATGAGGAATGTAAATGTTATTCGTGTTGAGAGAAATAATTCTGCCACACATACAGATGAAGCAAGAGAGGCTGTGCTAGACTTTCTTTGCATGGAGCACATTCCCAAGGTCTGAGCTGCTGCTGCTGCAAAAATAGAAGTATTTTTTAGTCATAACCAACCAGGCACAAAGGAAATAATTAGTTGTCTAACGCTGAAACTCGAGTGCAAAATCTAGCTACTTTTTATGGTAATTTCTTATAGAAAAAGGAAAAACAATTTTGTACTAGGAGTTAACTCTCATAGTAACTCACTATATTGTGCCATACAGGACTGAAACCAGGAGGGCTGAGATTACTTGGTAAAACTTAGTGGTTTAGTGCATGTGGATGTGAGGCCACACAGGACATAGCCTAAAAAACCCACAGAATTGTGAAAGAAAAGACGTGAGAATAGGGAGAAGAGGTAACATAGCAGCTTTATGTGCTTTCTTCCCTGCCTTCTGCATTTCACTGCTAAGCTGCCTTTTTGTTTACAGGCTTTTGCTTTCTGACAAGTATTTGCAACTTGCTGGAAACTACTGACTGTAATAGCTGGTACCTAGTTAATACCTGATTGTACACTAGACACCCAGATGTTTCACAGTATGCATATTGAATAAATTAAACTTGAGAAGTGCACTTTCAAATGTGTTTTCCAGTCTCCTTATTGAATTTTTTTGTCCTTCAGCATTTTCATTATGGCAGTGCTCTCCACAATAACATCTCTTCTAAATCGCTTTATCCTGCATGTCAATGGGTAAAAAGAAAAAAAATGAAGATAGTCTATTAAGACAGTAATTGAGATTATGGATTTTAGAATCCTCTAGTTATAAAATGTGAAAGAGGTCAAATATATGCTCCTCAATTATACTATTGGATAAAAGGGATATTATGAAACCTACATGTGCTGGGTAAGAATTTTGTTTCAAGGGTGTTTTCTGTCATTGTCTTGCAGAATTATTTCTGCTACCACTTAATTAACATACATATACTGAAAGACAGGGATTTTAATACTGTATCGTTTTCTACTTTTTCCTGCATCTATTTGAATTACAGAATTACAAGTCTGCATTAATTCCTTCCCCTTTTGAAGTAGATGGTGTTCCTTTTACAAAAGGTGAGAAGCGACGCAGCAGTATTGGTGCATCTAGTCAGGCTTACATAAAACTGGAGGTACTGACTCCCCTGAGCTTCAAATTATTGGTCACATATCTCCTGGGGAAAAAGAATTACACTTGCAGGAGTTATCTATGAAGTCCCAAGATAGCCGGTGGAATATTTGAATTTCTTTGCAGGAACAGAATGCTTTCCATACATAAAAAGTGTCTCGCAGAGCGAATCTATGTGAAAACAGAGATTTGAAAGAAATCGCTTTAGTTTCACGCGTTTGAAGTTGAAGAGGGTTTGTATGACTGTGACACCTGCTGCTGAGTTGGCCTGCAGTGTGCCATCAGGAGCCCCAATCACAGTACAGGCCTTGTGCTGTTCCAGAAAATGGCTTTTTAGAGTGGGACTGTCTGTACTTCCCTACCACAGAGGACGTTTATTCCATCAGCAGATGAACCGTTGCAAGAGATTCTGGCACAGGGACATTGCCTTGGTGTGCTCTGTGGGACTCTTTAGTCTGCATATGAGCAACTACTGGCTGGAGTTGCCTTTGTGTGGCCTGAGAGAAAAGATTCCCTGTCTCATGGGCAGGTCAAGCAGACCAGCATATGCAACCTGTACCTCTTAGTGCTACATAGGAGCATTTCACTCCTTTCTTCATTAGAAATTCTTCACTGTCCACTCATGTCTCTCACTCACACAAGGGAAGGATGACCTTGCAGGCTTTTCTGCATTTTCAGCAGGGAAGCACTGGTTTTATAGGTTTTCTGAGATCTAGTAATGGAACAGTACAAACACCTGACAGCTCACCCTTGTGCAGGACTTGGCACCCTGCATGAATTAAGTATTCTCACTGAAAACCCCTGAAGGAAGAGCTTTAAAGAAAGTGGTCTTCCCATACTAATCCTGCCCCCACCCTGAGTCCTGTAACACCTCATTAGACAGTACTGCAGTTTTCTGCTGCTTTTCTCCTTCTTTTCGAAATGAGAACTTACCTCAGTTTGAACTGGCCTTTCTTGGCATTCAGTATTCCTCAGTGTCACACACCACAGTCATATGCAACACACATACTTAAATGTTTCCCTACAGTTCATTTTGGTTTGATCTGTCATTACTTCTCCCATGCTGTTCTCTCTCTTTTAGCACCTGATGTCTAATTATTGTCACCACCAGTAACTAACAGGATGTGGTTTTACAAGTGTTTGTAATCTTCCAGTGCATAATTTTCAAAAACTGCAAAGTGCTTTTGTTAAATAGTTCGCATTGTGTGCTTATGTGTAAGCTTTGCAAAAAGAGATGGAGTTTCCTAAGAAAGAAAAAGGGTTAATCTTTATTTTGAGACACGCTTATCTACTATGGTCAGCCTGTGCAAGCACAGCCTCTAATAGTCTCTGCCTGAGACTGATTTGGAGATAAATTTTCTTGACAGATGTGGAAGGTTAGCTTTTGTTATTATACTCTGTGTCATGTAATAGAGAGCTGCTAAGCTATGCTTTCCAGTACCAAAGCAACTGTGTCCACTGCTGAGCCTGTATATATTCTCAAGGTGTAGATTCTACTTATAAAAAAGATGCTACAGTTAAAAAAAAAGAAGTAAAATATGAGGCATAAAAAGCTATGTAGCTGGCAAAAGGATAATTATGTTAAATACAATGTACATCCTAAAATTATTGTCCTGGAAAGACAAAGAAATGGCTGTAAATTCAGATGTGATTTTAGATATAAATGGTCTTGTCTTACAGAAAAAAAACCAAACAACACATGCTGTCCTATGACATTGATCCAGAAGCTCTTATTAGGGAACCAATAGCAACCTTAAGCAATGACCATTCTTTGTCACCAATGCTCCAGGGACTTCACCCAGCATCCTTACCCAGCATAATGGTTTGGGTCTCTGGAAAACAACCAGCCTTGAGGTGGTAAGAGCAGCAACAAGTGATTAAGAACTTATTATTCATGCATGAACCACAGTGCTGCCTAAGGTCATTTTAAAATGGGCTCTCAAACTCTCAAACAAATGAACTCTCCCAAAGCTTAAAGCCAACAGAACTGAGCTGGATTCAGATTTTTTACAGAGAAAAAGGAGCCTTGTGTAGCTGCTGCATGTCCTCAGAACTGGTCTGCCAATTTACCCGGTGATCCAGTGCATGTGTAATTCTACAACATAAACTTGGTGTGTGCACATTAATTTGCTAAAATTCTTGTAATCTGCATTCAGCCTTCTGAAATATATGGGAACCACACATAGAATTTTCTCCTATTGTTAAAAGATGTATAGTAACTATGTGCACTAATAGGCCAATTATGCTCAGCCCAGTGAGTTCACAGCTGGTCTTTGCCAGCTTTTCTCAACTACTGTGCCATATCTTGCTTGGCTAACCTCCCTGTGTTTCTTCTTGTAATATCTACTTTTATTCAATTTCAGAAACTATGCTGAACATTCTTTTCTTTATTGCAGGTAGTTTCAAGCAGAAAATAGAACAGTGCTGGATTTTCTGACATTTCCTTTAAATAACAGATTCTATTCCAGCAAGATCTCTTAATGGCTTAAAATTTTACCTTGTAGAAAAAGCCTTCCTTGTGCTTTTTGTAGTTTATTAGTAGTAAGCATTGTATTTTCAGCATGTAGTACAGATGAAATAATTTTTTTTTTTCTAATTTTAAAATGATTACTTTTTTTCCAACCTAATTTGGCTTGTTTTGCATTGTTCGCCTCCTCCATTTGATGGCTTATGCATATTCCATTTTATACAGGAGGCACTGGAGTTTTCACAAGATTCAGTTTCCCTCAGATGTGCATCCAAATGCCATGCTACAAGCAATAAAATTAATGCAAAAGCATCTTGAAGAATAGCTTAAGGCTTTAAGTCTACAAATTTCCAAAGAAGAGGTTTAAGGTTTTGGATGAAATCATAAAGAAGTAAATGTTCAGGTCCTGCCAACTTAATGACCTCTTCAATTATAGAATCTCAGGATCCCTTTTTGTACCTTAATAGCCATTTACATATAAATCAACTAAAAATATGTGTTAGATACTCCCTTTCCTTAATGCTGGCTTCTGCTCTCTCTCTGACAACTTATGCCTACAGTGGATGACATACAGGATAACATACAGGATAGAGGTCTCCTCTCAGGAAACAGGTCATTATTCTTGGATATTTGTTATAATATCTTAATATTGTTTATGGAATACCAGCAAAATGTTCACAGTGTAAAAGAGTGGATCCTGGTTTGATCAAGAACTTCACAGTCTAAATCAAAGAGACTGTATGATCAGACAAACCTATGATATACCAGATTACATGTCTACTGCAAATTAACTTTGATGTTTTCTTTAGTAGAAAGAAACTGATTGTATAGATGAAGTCATTAAAAGGCTTTATGGATGAAATACGTTTCAAAGAGAAACTTAAAAAAGGAGTGGATGGTGAAGAAAAATTCACAAGGAGTGGTAATGAATTTGCACCAAGAGGAGAAACTTGGAAAAGCTTCAGAGTGAACAAATGAGTTTAGAGGAGATCAGTGAACATGTTCTTATTGCTCCTACTTTACTCTTTTTAAGAGAAACCAATCTCTCTAAATACATGGAGACATTTTCTGTTGTAATTTTACTATTATAGAAACCAAGGAGGGATGAAAGAACAAAGGGTCTTTAGTGAGTGCTAAGAGGTAGAGTCATGTCTCAGAAAATCCAATGTGGAAGGGAAGCTATTGACAACTTAGACGTTAGCTTGATAAATTGGAGTCTTGGCTTCAATCTTCTATAAGATCATATATTTTAGTCCCTTTGATATTAGCTTAGTCTCTTTGGGATTGATCTGATAAATGGAACTAAGTCCCAGAATCCTGATCCTGAAAGGCCTTGCTAAGCTACTGGAGCCTAGCTGTTGTTAAAGTTTTTTAATCCCAAAGATCCCTAAGCTTCCAGATTTGCTGATCTTCACATGCTCAAGCTGTTCTAATGTTGACAAAACTGAATGGCTCAGAATCTAAACCTGAACAAGATTCAGGAATTATTTTTTTTTATATATGTCAACATCTAGTGTGCTCATAGTCCATGCAACGCAACACTTGCACAGGGTTCTGCACAAAACACATTACTGTTTTCTTCTGTAGTTGGAGAGAAGAGGCAATTGGAGACCAAGCCTCCTCTTTTCTGCATTTTTGTCTGAACTGCCTGATTAGATTCATCTGCTCACTCTATGGCCAGATTAATGGTGAATTACATTTTGCATAGCAGTATGGCTTCAGAAGCAGAGGCAGATGATCCCATCTTCCTAGGAAGAGCTATGCCTAGTGGTTAGAACACCTCTGTGGGAATTGACTCTGACTGGTATGAGAAAATGTTGAATCTTTTCCACTTCCTCCACAAGTGCCATGACCACCAAACTATTGTTAATTCCATGCAGTTCCTACTGCCTGCTCCTGTCAGAGAAAAAAATAAAGAGCTTGACTCAGCCTTATTTTTTTTTTTAATTTTTGTTTTTTAGTGCGTTTCTGTATTTAGTAGAGGTTTGAGGCTAAAGATATGTTTTCTTAAAATCATATCCCTACAGATCTGAAAGATGGAATTCAAAATATATTCATTTTCTCAGTATTTCCTATAAGCTAGTGCTAGGTAGCTGCGCCTTTGACTTTATATGGTTGCCTAATGGTGTGCTTACATCTTCAGATCATACCTCAAGGTTCCACTAAAACCCAAGTGATGTACCCACTAGTATAAGCCTATATCAGCCCTAAAATTGGAGGTATCTATTGAATCTGAACCCTTCAGATATTAAAGCAATACTGAAGTCAGTAAAGAGGCAGCAGTGGTAGTGGAGAAAGACTTAGGCAGCAGTATCATTTGCCCCAGTAATGTCCTTGGTAGAGCAAAACCACTTTTTTCCCACTGGTCCAATAAAATTACCTCAATCTGCTTCCTTGGGTGATCAATGCTCATCTGGAATTTTATCACTGTCCTTTTTAGAGGATAATTTAAATTGTTTTACATTATAGAGGCAAGGTAGTAACCTTAGATTTACATAGAGCTAATTTCTCTTTGTGAGTGGGTTCTGCAGGATGTGAGCAATTAAGTTTCTGTGGGAGGGTACAGGAAGCATGATTAATGGATCAAAGAGACACCATCTAAGGGAAATGGGTATGATACCGAGGGAGATAATGCTCCGTTTCATAATAGTTATGCAAATATGCCAAATGTTGGAGAATTCAATTAATATTTGTCAAATGGATTCTCTGTGATGCAGAGTAAACACATACTGGGGAAACAGTAAAGCTCTATTGCACATTATCTGTTAGCTTCCTCTTGAACAGGCTGGGTTGGCTAGTCAGGCATCTTATTCCACTGCAGGTGGCAAGGAAAAACTAGGCACGAATCAGTGCCAGACAGCGATATTCCTGGATGAAAAACATTTAACCAAAGTTAAATTCTATGCACACAAGGACAATCGGTGCTTGTCAGTATTCTTGGGTCTGCTGCTCAGCCCTCTGCTAGAAGTTAAATTTTATTCCATGTAAATGAACACTGGTTTAAGAATGAAGGAGGCAGAATTAGACAATGTTTATGTTCTTGATTTTCTTATCTGTAAAAGCAACACTAGTAGAAAAAAAAAAAATCAAGTAAAAACAGAATGCCTGAGGTACTGGAAGAGACTGGACTGGGACTCAGAAAATCTGAGCCTTCATTATCTAAGTGTAAAATTAGGTTAATACTAGTGATATATAAAGGGAATGAATCCTTCAGGTAGTCTAGTGATGGGAAATGCACAAATATCTAGATTTACTGAAAAGATGAGTTTCTTGCTTGTTTGCTAGCTTCCATATTCGGCATGGTATTTTAATCTCTATTCTAAACCACTCAGTTCCCCTACTAAAGATTTAATATGCGGTTTTGTTCTGAGAAATCCTGATCCAGAAAAGAAGGCATTTGGGAAGTATATTGAAGCATACTGTCCATGTCTGAGCATGCAAACTGGGCACTGAGCTAATGAAATATGACAAGAGTTATGAAGCCGAAGTTTTAAGTACGAAACTCAAGTTTGTCCTTTAGTTGCAACTGTGCTATATGGGTATCAGGACTATACCCATGTGCACACCCACAGCCCTTAAGTCATGAGTTCCCTGGTGGTCTAGGAGCTCCCCAGCTAGTCACCCACATCAAGGATTTAGACTGGTTTGAAACAACTTGAGACAAGATGTCCAAGACTGGACTTCCAGCCACCTTCACAATCAAAATTTTGACTTTCACAGCAGCTCTCCAGGTAGGAATTTTGGACAATGCTAGAGATTTTTCCAGACAGCTCTTGCTGTCCCTGTTTCAATTTATATGCATGTGTTTGTTAACATTCTGAGTGGAGAATCTGGTCAGGAGACACCCTTGTATAGTTCTTGCTGCAGAATTGATCAAACTTTACATAGATGTTTGTAAATAGGCAGTAGAAACTCTTCCTACATATCCAAAACCAGTCATTTCAGAGCTCTGTACATACTTATGACAGTTAGATCTTCTGTATGTCATCTAACATAATGTGTAGAAATGGATCATATACATGCTGGAGTGGTCACGTAGTGTCATAGGGCAGTTAGATCATCCAAGAACTGAGCAAAACAGTGGTTTAATAAGCTGCATTGATGATTCAGTTAAGAAGCTGTTGCAAAGAGTCCTTGCAATGGCAACTCATCTTGACAACAACCAACTGTCCCGTTTGAGAGATCTACTTCATTGTCCAAGGGTTACCCTGTGCCGAGACCACAAGTAGCCATTTCTTTCTAGCCAACACTCTGAATATCTGTGCAAAACAAATCCTGGACTGTTGGGACACCTCATGCCTTGCAACTAGGAGGAATTCTAGGGACACCGTTTCAGTGCCTAGAGACAAGAAGTTGGGAAGAACTTAATAAGAAATTAATCTTCAAAATCCTGTGTGCCTCAGAAAACCTGCTCTAGGAGATGGCATGCCTCTACTTGACTTGGAAGCTCTCTCAAAGCTTTGAATGAGATTTATGTGTATTGCTCTGTGGAACTAGGTGCCTGCTCTGTGAAAACAGAAGTCCACCATGATGCAAACAGAAATGACTAGGTGAGCTATAATTTAAATATGTATATCACACAAGAACTGTATTTTTTTTAGTGTAAAGCATGACAGCCAAGGTACCTTATTTAAAAGTGGTGCTACTATTGCTTCATCAGTGCGGTTGCTTAGTGATCAAAGTAGTTACCCAGGGCAGTGGAGACTTGGGGTTCATCCTTAGCCTACAAATGCCCTGTCTCAGGCCAGGAAGGTCTCTTAGGAGCATACCCTGTGCCGACTGAGTTGCTGTGAATCTAGAAATGGAGACTGGATAGGAAGCAGACAGGGCAGTCCTAGAGTGAAAGGTGAGAGGATTTTAAGTCAGGCAAAGATTGAATTCTGTGCTGTGCTCTGAACTATCATTGCATTTTACATTAGACAATCGTGAGATGAACACTCAAAGCTAATGAATGAGCAGAGTCTCCAGGTTAGGGTTGTCCTTCAGCCATTACATTCACCCAGAAAGAATGAGCCATCCATGGTTAGGCCACTGTAGTGGGGGGAAGGCTCTGTGCTGTGTATTCTCAGCAGGAACAA
>WEIV01029499.1:55932-74434 GCA_013390005.1 Calyptomena viridis | reverse complement strand
GCCCCTCTGCAAAGTGTCTTAATTATTTTCTTTGAGAATATGGACCTTACATGCGTAATTTCAGTTCTTTGAGTCACCCTGCTGAGCCTAGACTTTGTGATACATAAATAGGCACACTGGATCTCATCCTTGCATTAAGTGTGCATTTTCCCTTTGCCTTTGACTGCAGGGGAGGATATGAGCCCTATTTTTGACTTGCAAGGCATGTGTTCATTCATTTTGATTCACTACAGTCAAGTTACAAGATCTTAAGAATTTCCTAATCTCTTCTACTAAGCTATCTATTTAAATCAGAGATAATAAATTTTAATAAACATTGATATTCTCCCAAGCTTATGATTTCTTTTAACAAGCAATTTTGCTGTGATCTTTGAGTTATTGCCTCTAATAAATGATTTCCCTGTTGTCAGGGCTGATTCTATCTTAAAATGTATTAATTTTAGTTCAATGTATTTTGTCAGACATCCACCACTGGAATCATGAACACTACAGAGTACTTCCTAATTGGACATAAAATTCATAGGTTTCTTTTTCATATGATTCTTTGCTATACAGTGTGTGCAATTAGATGTAATGAACCCATTTTCAGGACAAGTTGGCCAAGCCCGTGCTATTGCTAATTTATAGGGGCAATGAAAGAAGTTACTTGATTATTTTCTTTCCTAAAATAAAACTTTATAGGAAATATTGTTGCTCCTTTTCCTTTTAGTATGTGAATATACAAAAGCCTAATTTTGGAAATAAAATGTTTTCTCAGTGTGTGATTTCCAATGATTGTGGTAATATCTTTGGCTTTTTTCTTGCAGGTATGTTGGCAACAAAGGTAAGTCTAGAATATTCTTACATCATGTTATTAAAACCAAGCTATGTATCATGATGACTGAGGACCCAGTAGCAATGTAGCTATCATAGCATGAATTGAACAAGCCAGCTTGCAATCCTGTGCAAATACTTGACAACTGGTGCCCAAGCTATTCTAGCTACACTGCCAGCTCAAGAGTTCAGTGTAAAAACATTCTTGGTTTAGATAGAACTGGTTTAACAATCTTTTCCTCTTGAAAAATTATCTCACTGGCCACAGTCATGCTGGCTAGGAAGATTTCACCAGTCCTTGCAAGCTAAACAGAAATGTGAGCTGGTCCATGCTGNTGCTCTGTGAAAACAGAAGTCCACCATGATGCAAACAGAAATGACTAGGTGAGCTATAATTTAAATATGTATATCACACAAGAACTGTATTTTTTTTAGTGTAAAGCGTGACAGCCAAGGTACCTTATTTAAAAGTGGTGCTACTATTGCTTCATCAGTGCAGTTGCTTAGTGATCAAAGTAGTTACCCAGGGCAGTGGAGACTTGGGGTTCATCCTTAGCCTACAAATGCCCTGTCTCAGGCCAGGAAGGTCTCTTAGGAGCATACCCTGTGCCAGCTGAGTTGCTGTGAATCTAGAAATGGAGACTGGATAGGAAGCAGACAGGGCAGTCCTAGAGTGAAAGGTGAGAGGATTTTAAGTCAGGCAAAGATTGAATTCTGTGCTGTGCTCTGAACTATCATTGCATTTTACATTAGACAATCGTGAGATGAACACTCAAAGCTAATGAATGAGCAGAGTCTCCAGGTTAGGGTTGTCCTTCAGCCATTACATTCACCCAGAAAGAATGAGCCATCCATGGTTAGGCCACTGTAGTGGGGGGAAGGCTCTGTGCTGTGTATTCTCAGCAGGAACAAGCTCCAAGGTCCAGGGAAAGAGAACTGCTCAGACACCTGTTATCCTCAGTATTTCATACCAGCCAGCCACTAAGCTCTCATGTGNCCACCACTGGAATCATGAACACTACAGAGTACTTCCTAATTGGACATAAAATTCATAGGTTTCTTTTTCATATGATTCTTTGCTATACAGTGTGTGCAATTAGATTTAATGAACTCATTTTCAGGACAAGTTGGCCAAGCCCGTGCTATTGCTAATTTATAGGGGCAATGAAAGAAGTTACTTGATTATTTTCTTTCCTAAAATAAAACTTTATAGGAAATATTGTTGCTCCTTTTCCTTTTAGGATGTGAATATACAAAAGCCTAATTTTGGAAATAAAATGTTTTCTCAGTGTGTGATTTCCAATGATTGTGGTAATATCTTTGGCTTTTTTCTTGCAGGTATGTTGGCAACAAAGGTAAGTCTAGAATATTCTTACATCATGTTATTAAAACCAAGCTATGTATCATGATGACTGAGGACCCAGTAGCAATGTAGCTATCATAGCATGAATTGAACAAGCCAGCTTGCAATCCTGTGCAAATACTTGACAACTGGTGCCCAAGCTATTCTAGCTACACTGCCAGCTCAAGAGTTCAGTGTAAAAACATTCTTGGTTTAGATAGAACTGGTTTAACAATCTTTTCCTCTTGAAAAATTATCTCACTGGCCACAGTCATGCTGGCTAGGGAGATTTCACCAGTCCTTGCAAGCTGAACAGAAATGTGAGCTGGTCCATGCTGGAAAGCTGTGCACTATAGACATAATTCAAGAGACCACCGTTGAACCTCTGGAAAGATTAGAACATGAAAGGACTTTAATTAGCCTCCTCAACACTGCAGAACTAGTAGAGGGGATAACAAAGCAGACTGGTAAGTTGTTAGTTGAGGATGCAATGCAAAAAGTCATGGTTGAGAAGAGTGGCATCTTGAAAAAAATAGGAGATCCAAACACTTGAGACAGTCATTCACAAGGAAGAGTTCTCTAACAAGCTGATACTATTTCATGTGATATCTTTCTGTTTTCTACATTTAATGTCAGTGGATAGATGATGGGAGCTGGTAGGCCAAGTTTCTCTTTCTAAATGTGAGAGCAGGCATGGGAGCGGATCTGTGGGATGGTTTCTGCTAGAAATGGGATCCTCACTCCTGCGCTTTTCTTCTCTGCACTCAGCTGCACAGCTTCCTCCCACCTCATTCACCATCTGTTTTGTTTAGGCACAGCATTTGTCCTAGGGCTATCACTTTCCACATCTGCAAAATGGGAATAATGCATCCATTTTTCAAAAATGCATCGAGAATTACCAGCATGAACATCAGAACAGGAGTGGAAATTACTGTTACAGCAGTTTTACATGCTTCTACTTGTTTTGTGACAGTGTCCCATGATCATTTCATAAATTGCTAATTTTGAGTTACTAAGAATTATAGGTATGCTCCTCTTTGCATTGGATAGACATCCACCAAGGCTTTCATGCCTGATATCCCTGCTACTTCTTACAGAGACATTTCTCATTTATATACAGAAATAATGAGACCGAAAAATGTTAAAAGAATTGCTTGAAAGCTGCAGATCACTTCTGGCAATAATTGTTTATCTGTCCACCGTTTTGTCTTAGTATATTTTATTCTCTCTCAGTCTATATATAATAACAAGTTACCTAACAGAATCAAACCTGCTTATTTTAAACTTATAATGCTCTCTTTTGACCTGTACACAAGCAAGCTGCATAGTGTAGGACATATTGCACATGCTACACTTGGTAGTCTTTTGGTGTTAAATTATTTACATGCATCTGGTTGCTTTCCTAATAGAATAGAGCAGTCTTCCCTCACTAATGAAAGTGATAATGGGAAAATTGTTTGAGATGTTATAATGAAAGCCAATATATCATGATGTGTCCTTAGGAGAGGCGGTTAAGCGTGAATACCTTGTGTGCTTTCTTTCACCTGTACTGTTCAAATTTTACACTAACAATTAATTAGCATTTTACAGAGTCAACATTAACTAAATATCCTTGACATATTCCCCAAGAGAGGATAATGTCATTAACCTTACAGATGAGGAATCAACATTGGATTAGCATTGTAGCTCCATTGACTTCTGTGGAGTTATTCCAAATTTACACCAGTAGAAATAAGACTAATGTTAGCCCTCAAAAGAATAAGTCATTTGTTCATGGTTATCTAGTCACAGAGCTGACCACTCAGGATGAGAAACTGAAGACACCCACCTTTCCTTTGCTGTTATAATAAGACTTTTACTGAAACGGCATCTATAAATCTTTATCTAAGATGTTTTAAAAAAACCCACACCACTACAGAATCTTACATTTTTCTCCTACTTGTGTCTAGAAATAATTGTTGTGTCTATAAAGATCTTCATCCTATGGAAATAAATGAACAACAATAAATTTTTTTGTTAACTTTGACTTGCCCGGAAATGTGAATTTTTTTTTTCTGGGTAAATTTAACAGCAGAAGAGAATAATGGGCTTTCAAAGGCTGCCAATGAGCAAAGAATGTAAGTTAAAGGTCTTTTTATATGCAAATACTTCATTATATTTTGGGGGTTTTCTTATTTTCTCTCTTTTTTTTTTTTTTAATTGAAAGCAAAAGAACAGTGGGACATCAGCTACTTCGATTTAGTTATGAATACTCAGAATTCACTTTCAACTTACAAGTTATTCAAGAGTCCTAGTGGTATCTTTCAGCTTTTGAGGTCTGGATTAATGTGGGAGTCTGCTGACTTCTCTAGACAGAATGCTCTGCAGAATTTAGGGGCTGACACTATTTCTGAAAAAAAAGAAAATATTTTTGCAACACGTGTTCACTCCCAAGTAAGTGGTGGCAACTGCATTATTTCTGAAGCAGTACAGCTTAAAATTTACACTTAAAAATACAACTTTTTGTCTTTCAGCTGAGTAAGTTCTAATGTGTCCATTATAAAAATGGTTAGCTCTCATTTATAATAGACTTGTTGTAAGTCTGGGAACTAAAGTTGAAATTACGCACTGCCCAGTGTCCCCTTATCATGTCTGAGTTGTACCCTAAGAATTCAAATTCCTCTTGAAATCAGCTTAGAAGGTAACAGTGACTAAATTTTGAGTATTCCAGATGAAATAATGTCAGATCTGCAGACTGAAAAACTGCTTTCTGGGTCAGAAACCAATATGAAGGCTAAATTTCACGATCCAGTCCGGTGATATCACTGATATTACACAAATGCAAATTCATATGGAATATGCTCTGCTGAAATGAAAACTAATATTCCAAAGAAGTTTGATATTCTTCTGAAAAGTTAAAATATTTAAATATTTTAAATCTGAACATCTAAACATGAAATAAAACATTTATTTCTTCCAAAACTGGTTTTTTTCACATGAAACTTCTTCCAAAGGTAAGAATATAAAATTATGTAAAAGTCTTTCCATGGCCAGCTTTCAGGCAGAAAATTAAATCCATTCAGATTTTAGCAGAACTCTAGACACTAGTCCATTTACAAAAATTGGCAGAGATAAGACTCAGAGGCTGAAAAAACTCTACTAATCTCAAAAATCAAAGGCAGCATTTAAAAAAGTATGGACATGCCTCAGAGATGCCTCTTCCATAGTAGTGTTTATCATCAGGTGTGATTTTTATCAGTCTTGCATGAGAGGTGCTGGCAAGTCTAACAGATTTTGTGGGGAAAACTTTTCCTTTTAAAACAGTAATAACAACCTCCCTGTACAATACATTAGAAAGCCTATGAATTTTCTGATTCATGAGCTCTATTATCAAATAACAATGGAAGTGAATTCTATTTCATTGGCTGATATTTGCTTATTTAAGGTAAGGCATATCCGCTTTTATTTTTTATTAATTGCACTAGTGAAACACAATAGGGATTAGATGCTAAAAGCAGAGATAATGAGATATTCTTTCTAGGGAAAAATCTATGATTTACATTTGAATTTGTAGTCTTATGGGGATGGAGAGGGGTGTGTCCCCATGCCACTTTGTCTGCCCCTTCTCTGCCTTTTCCCCCAGACTGGTCACAGAGAAGAGGGTGAGGCTATTCTTTTTCAGTGTCAGTGTATCACTAGATCCACAGCGTGAATAACCTACCCTGGGGTTACATTCACCCACACATAAAGCACTTTGCCTCCTGTTAAGCTTGTTTCCTAGCAGGGGCTTGTCATAATATAAATGGCAAGTCAGTCAGGGATATGACAGGATCAGGCCCATGCTTAACCAATGGAATAGACTTTTAATTCCTTCAGAATTGTGCTCTCTTAGCTGTCCTTGCAGCTTTCAAAAGCACAGACCAGAAACAGAGGAAAACGCTTGCTGCCAAGTTGAGCTTCCTCACAGAATTTACGTTACCAGTTCCTCACAAAACAATATGTAAGGTGCCAAAAGACAGTAATTTGCACAAGTACTGGAGTAGTGGCCAAATGAATGTGTACAGCTTTATCACAAAAAACATGGTCCAAATCTCCTATACCTTAACATTTATGCAGAATTTATTTTGACAACAAAAGATGGCCAGGAGCTTGAAACAGCTGTAGGATAAAGTAAATCTCCCAGTTCAGAAACAAAAATTTTCACATATCCCATCTCTTCAGGTAGTCTCATGGCTTCTGTGCTCTTCCATAGACTTTCTTTTCAGATTTGGATAGACCAAGCAAGGTCTGCTCCAGCTCCTTCTAGAGTCAATTTGAACAATTCAGGTTGACTTCAGTCAGATTGGTTCAGGCCCCTAATCTCCCTGAACGTACTTCCATTTGAACAAGCAGCAAACATTGATATTATCAGAGAAAAGAAGGATGACATGAATCTATTTCCAAGCAAAAGGGATTTATAGGCCAGTTAGAATTATGATACATTTATTTTCAGTGGCATGATCCAATAATAATTGTATCTTATGCTTTTCATAAAACTCTCAAGGCTCTCATAATCAATTAACAGCTCAAGCACGTCATCATTACAGAACATTTTGCAATAAACCATTAGGAATTAATGTAGAATGAGCTTTCCATCATCACCAAACAAACTGCTACATGGCTAGGATTCATGCCAAGCAGGCTTTGACTTTTTTAATGAAGATTATCTATTCCCTGCAACCACGGGATAAAACCCTTCACCAGGGACTTTCTATTTACCTCCTCCCCACCACCTGAATTTTTTTTTTATGTTTAGCCGTTTCATTGTACTTTGGTGAGATTAATAAAATCCAGTGCTTCTGTGCTGCATTGCCTTCAATTCAGATATTTAGGACAACATGGATCACAGTAAATGCATTATGGAGTAGTTGTACTCCTGGATTGAAAATCAGTCCCTCGAGTGGTCATAATATTTTATGAAGTATTATTTATGAAGTATTTCTTAACAGATTCACGATTAAGACTCACAAGTAAACTTTTACTGCCTCTTCTTAAGTCTTGCTACTCTTCCTGTTTTGTTCCATTTAATAATTCTGGATATAACACTACCTCCTCAGATTAAACACAGTGAAGAGGGAGACAGCACCTATGTAGGCTTTTCCAAACTGTTGTCAGACATAGCAATTTAGTGCCTGGCTCTCACAGGTATTTTGGGGCAGCAGTAATGCAACCAGGCTCCTCATATTCCAGAGATAACGTCTGGGTCTAAAATTCGAACTTGCACCTAAACAGCTCCCTCGCCTGGCAATAGCAGGCTATTCCTTCTCCACACACGGTGCTTGTTCCCCACTAATCTGCCCAGCAACACTTGGGCCTTTCCCTTCCTATCCGCAGTCTCATGTAAACATCATGCTCTGAGATCAACTGCAGGAACTTACGGTATGATTTACAAGGGGAAAAAAAAAAGCTGCTTCTTCAAAGATTCGACTTCTTTAGATGTCTGACTTTTGGCCCCTACCCCGACGGCATCACACAGGGTGTAACTTCTAAGCCATTTAAGCAAGACATGTTTTTGTTTTACAAAGACAGCACACAGTCTATGATTAATCTTTTGCACGAGAGATGTGGCAGTTTATCCACTGTTATGCAAGACAATATGATTTGACTGCTTCTGCCTCCTGTCAAGTCTCCAACTGGAAATGTGTAATATGAAATGAAGTGTGGCAAAACAGATAAGAATGTGCTGAGGTAGTTAAAACAATACTGGAGTAATTAAGGATCTGTATCTGTACTAGAAACAAAATAAGCCCTCTGTTTGGATGGTTTGATTAACACTGCAGGATTATAAGGCTACCAATGACACGTACTCTGCACAACGTAAAAGATGTGAGAGTCCAAGAGTTGTACCAATGGGAAGATAAGGGGATTAAAGAGCTGTACCAGCTGGAAGATGAGACGTACCAAGAGCTGTCACAATATGAAGATAAGAGCTGTCTTAGTGGGGAGATGTGAGAGTCCAAGAGCACTTGGAGTCATTGTCCCAATGGGAAATAACAGAGACCCAGAGTTGTCCCAAGGGCAATATGAGAGAGATGAAGAACTGGTCCAATGGGAAGATGATATCAGCTACAACATCTGGGACAATGTCAGGCCTGGTGAGCTGGCAGCTCCTGCCCTGACTGGAGTTCCTGATGGAATTCCCTCTGTCCGTATCATTGATAAGGACATTCCAGAGCCCCAGGGCAGAGCCCTGGGGGACACCACTCATCACCAGCCTCCACCTGGACATGGAGCCACTGACCACAATGCTCTGGCTGCATCCATCTGGCCAATTGCTCATCCACTGAAAAGCCTTTCAAACCCACAGCTCTCCAGTTTGGAGATGAGGATGTCATGTAGGACCATGCCAAAAGCCTCAGAGCAGTCTGGGCAGACCAGGGGCTACAAGTCTAGAAATCTAGGTTCTGCAGATTCCGGCTGGTTCCAGGTGGTTGCAGCTGTTTCCAGCCTGTTTGGCTGTCAAAGGGTGTGTCGAAGAGGAGCAGTTCAGCACCTCCATTACACCCAGTGCTCACAACAGTGTCTTGCACACTCACACACTGTTAACAGTACCCTGCACACAATTGCAAACTGCCCTTAAAGCAGGAAAGTTTCGCACTAAATTATGCACATTTGGGAGTATGTTATTTATTTAAAGGTTTTCAGGGAAGTTTCTCCCCAGAGCAGAAACAGGAAGGGAAAACTTGCATCAGCTATAGCAGAAGGTTATATAGTGACAGGTCACTATATCTTTGGTAATAAGTATTGCATTATTACTATACATTTAGACCTGTGGCAAATGTAGCAACAACAAAGAAGACTGAATGCCAGTGGCAGAAAAAACCTAGCAGCAACTGACTATATAAAACATAAAGAATTCCTTCTATGCATGTCACATTTAAAACAAAACAAAACAAAGAAAAAAACCACAAAAACAAAGACAAGGGCTCATTGTTGCCCTGCACCAAAAAAGATTAGGTACTGCCTGGAAGAGCAGTACTGAACCATGAATTGCTCTTATTTATACTATATCATGCAACCTCAGATAAACCCAAACAACCTGCTTTGCTCCAGAAAGCTTAAAATTCAAGCACTGGAGTGAAGCTTACTGCTAGGCATCTGATCCATTACTCCTGTTTTGCTGTTGGTATCCTGCAATCTTACAGGGATTGATCCCCCTCCTCTTTTACACTCAAAAAGAGTCATTAATCTCTGAGTCTTTAATTCTGTTTTTGTAGAGTAATGGTCTCTTTTCCTAAGAGAAGAAACACAGCCTGTGCACAAGTGTTAAGTTACACCCGTAGCTGTGCAATCTATGCAGTGTATGTGGAAAAAGATGAGACGGTGGAAGCATAAGACTCCCATTGGCTTCAAATGGGATACATGACAATAAAGGAAAAAAAATCTCCTTCAAAAAGATCAAGGAAATATGAATGAAACAATTCCCTTCAAAAGATATATTGCTTCTCTCTCTTTTCCCTCCTGCTAATCATGCCTTGTCTTGTATGCAGCCATCATCTCTTTTTGCGATGAGGGAGATACTCATGCAGTGTAGCCTTGCTTAAACTAAGAATATTCTTACTATATCTCCCAAAGCGAATATATCAATTGATCCTACTCATCATCTGGAAATTGCTGTGCATGAGGCAACCCCAGCTTTCTAAGTTGTCAACTGAATGATGCACATTGCTGACAAGCCTGACAAAACCGGCCATTTCACAGTGGTGAGCTGCAGAGTGATTGAGCCGATGTAGAATTCCAGCAGTATGCTTTCCCAAAGAGCTACTGCTTCACGTTTCCCTTGCAACACAGCAAATGTTAGGGCTGCTCTGCCCATTCCTCCTGCGTGAATAAAAAACAAACCACTGCAGCGATTATTTCTAAGTAACAATTAACACCACAGAAAGGCACGCTAATATCAGCCATGGTCTTGTCATGAGTGTGCTGCTATGAAACTGCTTTAGATTAAGTTCAAGGCTAGGTTCTGCTGGGCCTGCTGGATGCTTCTGGTAAGTGTTTCACCTAACAGCTCACTGATAAGGATCAGAGTTTGAATGCAGCCCAGGACAGAAGTGCCCCAGTTTCTTCTTTTGCCTTAGAGGTTTGAGCTTATTTTCCCTTGAAAGTGCCATAATGTCAAAGCTATAGAGCACTCCGAATGTCTGCCTCACCACCTTTGCTGAAGCTGTCCCACCCTACACAGAATAATTGATATTCACAGGGACCTGAGAGAGGTGACTTGTAACTTAGTGATTAAGGTGGGCACGAGGAAGGGGATGGAGTTTCTTGTGCATTCTCCAGGGAGTGTATGAGCTTTAATTTAGTAAGTATGTTATTGAAAATTTAAGATGAATGCAGGCAATGCACAATGACTCACTCAAATTTGTACATAACACTACTCAAAAATGAACTGCTGTGGTAAAGAAGCATCTTTACTACTCACTTCTCCGGTGTGGATCACAATTGGATTCTGAAGTGACTTCAGACTATGATCAGTGCAACACTCTGGGGTAATCCACATTTTTGGAGGATCAAGTGCAAGCATATAGGTGTAGTGCAGTGGATCAACTTCCTCTAACTACAACTAAAGAGGAAGAACCAGGCAGCTCCATGTTCTTTGGATGCACAGAGAGTTGTGCAATAATTTATGTTAGCTCCTGTTCCATTGCTGGGCAACAATGCCAGGACATGGCAAGATTCAGCAGGTCTCTAAGATGAAGTTATACCTATTTCCAACTGTTGGGGTATTTTTTTAATAACCTTGACACAATCTTAGGAAATTAGAAGATTCCCGTTAATTTCAGAGGGTCACAGAAATTGCTCCAAACCAAGAGTCTTCACCTTTAAGAATCATTGATAAACTAGACTAGTAACACTTTTTAATATAAACAATTTTGTTTGGAAAGCACCATTTCTACAGAATGGGAGTTTATGTAAAATTATCAATTTCAAGCCTATTTCAATTAGGAAATAGTAAAAACTTTCCTCTTTTGCTATTCTCCAAATTAGAAATGTTTCACTTCAATACTGTTTGCCATTTAGTGATGAACACCATATAAAAAATTAAATGGAAATAAAATATTTGGAATTGAGTAAGGTAAAACATGGGAAGTCATCTAGAATTATTTTTGTTAATTTAAAAATTTAACAGAGACAATTCTCATCCCACTCATCTCCCTGCCCATCAAAAAAAAGGAGGAGAACCTTTTTTCCCACTTGGAATAAGGAAAACTTCTGACCTGTTTGGAATAAGAAAGGTTATTTCAAGATTTTTACAGACTGAAAAAAAATATTTCCCAGCCAGGTCTACCAAATAGACTACTGTGTTTCAGAGCTGTAAATAAAGCTTGCAAATCTTGCATCTGTTTTTTGTTTACAGTGATGGTAAGGTGTCTGTCTAGGTAAGTCAGGTTTTCCATGACAACAGTATGTACTTCTACATTTCTAGCTACTGGTGGTTCTTAAAAACACAAGAATAAGAGAATACAGAAAGAGAACCTTACTGAAAAAAAAATCCAGCATGAACCTCAAAAGGCAGAATTAGGTAGTGCATTGAGTAGCTGAGCTTGTTCAAGTAGGTAATTGTATTAGTATTGACTTAGTGTAACCACCTCTCTTTCATAAACGAATGCTTTGCATGACTGGTTTTCTGTAAGTATAAATGCATTGGATTTTTTTCTTGTTATTGAATTTTATAGGAAAAAAAATCCAGCTATATAGATGGAGATGAAGAGAACTAATCCCTAATATTTTACACGAGAGGAAGTATGAAACATACATAACAGTGAATTCAAATGTAACTAGAGATTATTTGAACTGCTAGGGTGCATAATCATTATCTCCTCTGGAAAAAGATCCAAAGCCAAAATTCTAAATCTGAGGCCATCAGGAATGTACTATCTAAAATATCCCCACTCCTGACTGTGGGCTTCCATGTGGATACAGTTCCAAAACAGAATTTCATGACCACCTCAGCTTGATGATGTTTTTCCTGTTGTCCCTCATGCTGAGTGGCACCTACTCATGGAAGTTAATAGACTGAAGGAAAAGGAGATAAGTGTATCTCCCCCCTTCATTTCTCACAACACTGAAAAAGAAAAGAAATGCAATATGTATCTTTGCATTTTAAGTATAGAACCTTGGGGGGGAAAAAAGAAAGTTATGAACTTGGCCTCTGGGATCCACAGGACTGAATTATTAAGAATGTCCACAGATACAATATTAGATATTATATCCACAGATAGAATGTGGAGAAAGACTTTGGAATTGAGCCCAGAAAGAACTGCTTATACAAGACAGTTCCTTATGCTTCTCCTAAAATCTCCAAGTCTGATATTAATAAATAAAAAGGTTTTGAGGCTGGAAGTAAACTTGCATAGTTTTACAAGGGACAGAACTAGTCTAGTCCAATTTGCAAGGCAATATAACCCTCACACTCTGCACAAGCTTTCGAGAAATGTGGGAGTTGGGAAGGTCTTTGCAGTCAAGTTACAAACTTCTTTTCAGTGGCAGTGAAACAAGAACCAAACATTCTCTTTTTCTCATGTTATGTATGAAGATGTTTTATAGTGACATCATTAGTGATATTACTGGAACCAGCTGACCTGCAGCCAGAATCTACTCCACTCCTCCAGCCAACTGTAAGCATAAAGCCCCAACCCTTCCCTTCCTCTTTTGTCGAGGCAAGTGAGGGGGCAAGAAAGAGAGAATTTGCTAATCACTTCAGGACATCATCTGAAGCACTGAGACATGACATTTAATTACAGACATTGGTCTATTACAGAGCTGCAAGTAGTATGAACAAAGCAAGGACTACAGACACAATTCTGCTCACTATCCCATGATCCACAGAGAAAAGAAATGCTTCACAGATTGATAGTTCCTGAGACCAAAAGGAACTGCAATGTCTCCAGCCCATAACCTCAGCACAGGTGCTGTAAATTTCTTTCAGATGATTTAAGCATATTTTGTAAAAAAGATATTAACTCCAACTTTGAGAAAAGCTAAGTTACAATGATCTACCACTTTCTTGTCAAAGCACCTAATTATTCTCACAGATTGCATTTTATTTCAAGGTTGAATCTAACCCACTCCGCTTTTGCGATGTCATCAAATGTGAAAGCCCATCATAAAGAATTACAGTGACATCTCTGTCAAAAAAGCACAGGATCCATATTTCTGCTAAACATGCTAAGCACAAAGCTGGATAATACTGCCATGTGATTTTCTAATGATACCAGGGGATACCCACATTCCCTTTAATTATATTATTTTACTTCCCCAGTCACTGTACAGGAGGAAGCAGAAGACTCTGTTATGTGCCAGAATGAAAAAAGGACATGCTGTAAACCATATTTATGTGCCAAATGCTACTGAATCTTTCAACAGATCATTGAGCAGTCAACAGCTCTGGTCTGGAAATAGGCTGATTGTTTAGAGAAAAGTCCACAACCAAATTCGTCCTTTGGATATCTGGCTGCTATGATTTTGGAAAAATATAAAAGAGCTCACGGAATAAGTATATTTATGTGCATAAGAGAGGCAAATTATCTGCTGAAATACATGGAGCTGCACATTAACTTTTAAAACCAAAGCTTTTTACACATAAATTCCTCCAAAACATTTTGTCCTCTAACATCAACAGCAACAGAAGAAGTTGATGGCTGGTGTGAGAATCTTAAAGGAAGTGACAGCAAGTGTTTGCCAGTTAAGTATATTTTTATGTCAAGAAGAAAAAAGTAGAAAATGTCAAACTATACCTAAAAGTAACTACAAGCATGTAAGCTAATAGAATTAATTCGCACTTCATTCCTTAAAGGTCTCGGCTCTTCCTGTAAATAGTCAACTTCCTTCAATTCCTAAAAGATAAATAAAAGTAGAAAGCATTTAGTAACTTGCAGGAAGTTGCTCAGCACTATACCATGGTGTTTATAGCACAGAGTTTGAAAGTCTGACTGGTATGACAGGTTCTTCAGAGAGAAAGACACCTTGAAACAAAGAAAATCTTTTCTTGAGTGTATGTCTTCAGGGATTCACTATGATTCACATAACTGTTAACATATTTAGGTTGATAGAATGTGAGAATGTTATATGTAGACATCAGCTTTCAAAATGGCTGTGATTTAGAGAGCTGCAGGTGTTGCTTTTGTAAATTTCATGTGGTTCAGTGCCAAAAGAGGAGACAGCGTGAAAAATTACAGGGAGATCTACTAAAGCATTTTTTTGGATAGTCTGTACTGAAGAAGGCTTTGTCAACGTCTGTGACTTATCTTTCCATTCTGTAAAACCTGGTACTAGATGAAACTGTCTAATCTGACTTCTAGTCACAATATTTAGCTACCTGAAAGATAAAGTATAATGAGACACTATACATTTCTCCTTTTTCAGTCTTTCTCAGTTTTGGAACTGCAAACCTTTGAAAGACGATGACGTACTCATTTATTATCAAGTAAATTTTTAATCTGTCATTTGATAACTTGTGACACTGTATGAAATGTGTATGAAAAAGACAAAACTTGCACTACAGAATTAGCCTGCAAAATATAATAGTCACTATAATATATCCAACATACAAAATGTAAATTAAACATCAGAAATTTCTAAATAGTATTTTTATATTTTTCAGGTCAGATCACGCAAAGTTCTGGTGATGTCACATTCCTATAATGTCTTTCACAATGTTACACATCATGTCATGCTGACAAAGGAATTCTGAAGTCCAAGACTTCTGCTGTGATATGGAGTAGTGTCTTAGTGCGTTTTAGTCTTAGTTTCAAATGCCAAGTTAACAGCAGTGGATGGATCCAGTCTTTTGTTTTCTATCAAAACTCACATCTTCTGACAGCTATTTTAGGCCCTACACTGAGCAAACTGTTGTGACTTTGAAACAATTATTCAGAGTTTGGGAAAAAACAAACAAAAAAAAAAGAGTTCTGCAGGATGGTGACAGTACAAACCAAGTTTTTTACCTTGTCAGCATGGCATGGCTTTCTGTTTGAAGAGCTTTTTCCATAGCTTGTAAAGTCAGAAGAAAGTACTGTGATCATTTCCTCTGGCTTTCTGTATATATAGAGGTCATCATAATTTCTGGGCCCAAATCAGGAAGGCATCCTGTCACAGTTTAACTATCATTCGTACTGGCAATTTTTAAGTAGTATCGGATGTATATTACTCTCCTTGTTTATTTGCTTGCATGTTTTTAATCTCAGTGTGAAAATGTTGAGCTTTAACTTTAGTTAGTCTGTTCCTAAGATCTTGCTCCCTGCATAGTTACTTCCAGTTCATGGCTGATGTGCTCCTTAAAGCATCTCTTTGATACACTTGTTCTACCACAGTTAGACTGAGCTCCAAAGATCTCCTCTCCAGAAGAGAAAGAGTATTTTAGTCTCTGGGACCATTCAGTGAGTGACATCTATCATGAAGCCATCTCTGAGAACACAGATTAAGAGCCAAGTGAATTTCTCGTTTTTCCAAGACTACCAAACTACTTTCAGACAGCAATAACTAATCATCATGTGTGTTCTGAAGTAGCTGCTGAACTAGAAAAGAAGGCAGTCATTATCCATCCCCTCAAGTACCACTGCTATTAGGACATAAAAATTTCTGGGCCTTATCTTTCAGTAGTGAAATTACTGAGAGTTTGTCTTTGACTTCAGTGGTGACAGAGAAGTCTTGTAAGATTGAATTCATCTCACCCTGCTTTAAATATCTGAACTGATCTACTTTTTATGTACTCTCTATAGTCAGTAAAAGATAAATAGGCACTTCTGTGAGACATCTGTCCCACCAAAACTTTACAGATCATCTAGTCTGAGTGTTTGAGGTATGTGTATATGAGATTTTCATGTTTAAAACTCTCTACTTAACACGAGAGAAAGAAGACTCTGATGACAAGATTTAGAGGAGGTCCCACAGAATTATGGTATGAACAGAAAATAAGAAAAACAAGAGTCCAGGGTAAGTCTCAAGAAAGGGTAGAAGCAAAAGGAAATCAAAGAAAGATAAGGGAGTTCTTGAGAGGCAAAGACACCAGCAAAACTCAGAGGTGCAACTGCACAGAGGTGGAAAGTCTCTGCTCTAAGAGTGCTGTGGCTCCGGCACACGTTGGAGGAAAAGAAGTCCAGAACTGCTGGAGTTTGTGAAAATCACAAATCCCAAGTGTCTTGGCAAGCAAAATTTGTTTCTTATTATCAGAAATATTTTGCCAGTTGGGAAAGACAAATCTGGAAGGTTTACCTTCCAAGTTCTCTGAGAAGGAAAACATTCTCAAGGGAAAGGGCCTTGTAATGTATAGGTATAGGCACCCATTCAATTATATTTTGTATTTGAATGACCACCACAGTTACTGCACTTCAATTACACTTTATATGTAGCTTTTTTCTTGTTCTCTCCATACATATGCATATGTAAAACTATATGTATTTATTAAAAGACTAAGATGTTACTGTCACAGAAGTAGGATACAACAAAAGGAAGGAAAAGATACTGAATTTATTAATAGCATTTTCTATCCTTTTACAGTACTGCATAAAAAAGATCCATAAATTCTGAGCAGGGTTAGGGAGAGATTACTGCACACTGATAGCTCAACGTGAAAAGACTTTTTTTCTAGATTAAAAATAAATAATAAAGATTATAACATAATCCTGGCAGCAGATTTTTACAGCTAGATCCAAAGGATGTGTAGGTTTATTACAGAACAGTGCAGTGTCTTAAAATTTGAACCAAACCTTTTACTGAGGTGTACTGCAGACTCCACTGCTGCAATCAATATTCCAAAGAGCCCTATTTTTCTTGCACAAGAAACACACATATATCTGACATTTGAGGAAGCCAGGTGACTAAATCAATAGCTAAACAAAAATGCACTTAATCATATCTATTCTGGACAGATGCAGATTGGGAAATCCTATACGGCCCTTCTGCCTAAAGCTTAGACATGAATTTGTGTTTCCTAAATGGCAGTGTCCTGTTGCTGAGCATTGCTGAAGTGATTACAGTAGCAATCAACTGTGAGCCAGTCAGCATTAGACAGATCTGTTGCTCAAACTTAAATTCAGGTGTAGTTTGTTGTTTGAGTATTTTAGCATACATACATAACTTAATAACCAACAAATTACGTAATTTATAAGTTTAGCAGCTTTACTGGAAGACGTAGCAAAGATTCACACATTCACTTTAACCTTAAATCTACTTGGCTGCATTTTCTTTCTAGAGTCAGCCCAAGGAGGAATTTAATATATACACATAATTTGTCTTTCCTTAATGGTTTTAAGCGGTGACCATTACTGGACATTTTTCATGGTGCTGCAAGTGATCATTAAACATACATAATAGCCCTACTAAATGAGTAGATAGCTCTAGTGCCAACATTTTTTGTGTTCAAAGGTACATTTGTCCATGGAATGGCTGCTATGCTTAAAGATGCTCCTTTACTTGACATTACTTTATAAAGCCCTTTGAGATAACCACAGTGCAAGAGATGTTTTAGAAAAACACTATTTTATTTCTTTTCTGCTTTAGCCCTAAGCAGTTTGGCATTATTTGAACATCAGCTACAGCATTTCTTTACAACTTCAAAGTCAGATTCTGACCTCAAATTGGCAGTGCACCTCGAGATTAAAAATCTGCCCAGCACTGTAAGAAATGGATGTTTTCAGCAGAAAGAAGAGCAACAGGAGGTAACAACACGACAGTCTAATATCGCTCAATTAGGAGGTATATTAAGGTTACACTAAGATGCCTGTCATGAACACTCTCCCAGAAAACACTTATAAGGACGAAACCAGTAAGCTTAGGAAGAGTTTTGTAGCTGTCACTAACCTGGAAGAAGGGCAAGATTCCTCCCAGCTGACCTTTTCAGTGAAAACCCATGTCAGGCGCTCTGCAACCATGAAGCCCAAGTAACGTCTTTTATTTTCAAAATGTGTAATCCTGACGAGAAGAAAATGCAAATAGATGTCTGAGGTCTTTTACTTTCTTACAGTTAACAGCTACTGTCTGTTTTAGGAACAGGGTGAGAGGTCTCTTCGCCTAAGTGTCTCTGTGGTGGAGTCACGGGCCCTGGGAAGCAGGGGCAGGTGTTTTGGGGTCTCGCTGGTACAGGGGTAACAGCAGTGCAGGGCAGTGCAGCACACCCCGCCCTCCTGCTCTCCTCGGCCACCCCCTGCTCCTGGAGGACAGGGAGCCCGCTGTCCATTTCTTATTTTAGGCCCATTACTGCAGTTCGATCAACTCAACAAGCGCTTCCATCCTGCTGATACTGCAAGGAGGCAACCTCTGTCCGTGATTTTACCCTATTTTGGCATTCTCCTTCTTAACCTGTCTAACCCCTGCCGTGCGCCTGCCCCC
>WEIV01029499.1:42663-55925 GCA_013390005.1 Calyptomena viridis | reverse complement strand
GGGAGCGCTGTGACGGGGCGCGGGTCGAGCCCGCGGTGTCCCCGGGGGAGCCGCGGGGCAGCGGGCTCGGCTCCCGGGCGGGACAACTTCCTGCGCACTTTGGCTCCGAGCGCTCTGTCCCGGCGGCCGGGGCGCCGCGGTTAAACCCTGAAAGTTTTGGAAGGAGGGCTGGGTGGCACGGTGGAGAGCCGGGAGCCAGCCTGGCTCGGCGGGAGGCAGGGAGCCGCCGCCGGGCCGCGGTGCCGGGTCGCAGCCCCCGGGAAGCACCGCTGAGAGGTTACCGGGGAAAGTGGCTGTTCACAGGACTCGCAGAAGACTTTCGGGGTTTGTGTGTTTTGGCCTTTTTTTTTTTTTTCAATCATCATTTCGGCTCCCAGTCGCGAATACAGTTGTGCCGGGAAACGAGGGAGACCTGTGCTTAAGCAGCCTGTTGGAAGAAAAATCTCAGGAAAGCATTAAGGGGTGACCCAGGAAAGAATCAATCTGTTCTGAATAGAAAAACTTGGGTTTTGTCTCTTCTTTTAAGCACCACCATGCCTTTATTTATGCGTGTTTTGTCCTTGCAATGAGCTGACGTGAGTTCGGTGCATAGTTTTGTGGTTCTCCTTATAGCTGGTTACCTTAAAAAAGTATTTGTTTTCTGCCGTGTCTCTAAATCGCTTATGGTTCAAACCTTTCTTTTATTTTCTCTATTGCTTTAAGGGTTTGCGTGTCACAGAGACTTACATTCCCTGGTCTCTACCCTGCTTGAAATTTGTGTGATGTTTTTATGGGTCCGTGTGGTACTACCCTGGGCCGGACCTCTTGGGGTTTCCGTGTTCCTCTCAGTTTTGAAAATTTGATTGTCAGTTATTTTTAGCTTTGTTCCGAATTTCCTCCTTCAAATGAACTAGAAGTCTTATAGGAATTCCCTGACGTCCTGTTAAAAAAAAAGTGAAATGAGTTTCTCGTTGGTACATTTTTAATAACTTTTTGCTCTCCCTCTCTCTCTTAATTGCCTTTTAGTGGCCTATTTATAACATACAGACCTCTTAAATTGAAGCTAAGAAGAAAACTGATTTTAGATTGTTCTCAACTGTTGTTGATTTCACTGATCTTTGTCAGATAAATGAACTGCTCCTTGTCACAGCAGGTTTAGCCCCTAGTTTCCGACATGTTTTGTGGAAAACGCAGAAGGGACATTTTTCCTACCGACAGGAATTTTGGGTGCAGCTGTAAAATGGCCTCAGTATTTTGGGGGAACTAGGAACTACCTGTTTCTTTAGTGCTTTTTTCAGCACGGACTCGCACAGGTCTCTGTTCTGCTCTTCGAGGGGTTTTGGCAGAGCTGTTGGCCACACATGCAGGGTGGTACAGAAGAGCGTGGACAGCACTGGCAGACATACTGAGAGAAAGACGAGCCATTTGCAGAGCTGAGCATCTTCAGATGCTGCCAGGGTGGACATTGGAAAGATTTCCTAGGGAGTCCAGAGCACACATATCCCTTTTGGGATATGATTGATGTTCACAGAATGATGGGTCTGTGAGACATCAGATTTTTAGTAGAGGCCACACGCCCACACCTCCTGTTTGTGGAAGACGATCAGAGCTTTGTAGCTACCTCAGAGCATCAGACATGGCTGGTAATTGGTGTCTGTGAGGTGACAAGCCTCAGTCATGCTCCCTAGCTGACCAATGGCTTGTAGCAACAAGCTTGTTTGGATATATGTGTGTGCAGTAACAGTGAGAGAGTGGGCTATATGCTCACTAGTTGCTGCTGTATCCACTTGCTAGCAAAATAATTTAAATATTTAAAAAAAAAGCTAGGCATATTTTGCCATGCATTAAATGAACTGGGAAATGCTTTTGCATATATATAAGGTATATGTGGTGATTACATGATATGACCTATCTCATTGGATGGTAAATAGACTATACGCTAAATGTTTGACCATGGCAATGTATTGCATTTATTTTTGTTACAATTTTTCATCCTCCATCATCTTCCTCCTTTGCCTGTTACCTTGAAGCTCAACAAGGTTTGTCCCAGTGATGGTGTCCTGCAAAAAAGCAGTGGTGAAGAGAAGCTGAAAAAGTTTCTCCATGTAGAGTCACGGGAGTCTGGATTCAGCAGGCAGCACTGCTGTCATGGGGACTGCACTCAGAGATACCTTGATCTTTTAGAGTGGTAGCAGGGTTTGAGGGGAGCTGACCCCTAATTCTGTCCTGAATTGGCTGGGTTTTGCTTTTACTGCTACAGTCGTTCTCTAGCTACTCCCAAAGCCATGTGAGCCCTTCAAGAATGGATGTGGCATCTCTTGATTCAGCTGCTTTGGTCCAAGTGCTCCAGAATAAAATGATCTCTGTCTCTGTAGTAATCTCTCCGTCGTGCACTGAAAGAAGTGTCTCTGGTGGATTGATGTCTTGTGGGTGATTGTTGTCCATGACATGCACTAGCAATTTGTGTTGCGTGCCAATATGGATTTCTCTAGTTTTTGACTGATTATGCAAAAATCCTGTCATGCTTAGAGAACTGTCCCGAAAAGAGATCTTGACTGTTGTCTTCTCTGGAGATCCCCCAGGGCTGATTGCTGTACAGGGTCGCCAACAAGTTCACAGGGTGAGATCCTGAGAGGTCTCCACGATTATATTGGTTTAAGTTGGTCCCTTTTTGTTTTGCTTTTGGTGTGGTTGTTTTTTTTTAAATTATAGGAATAACAGCTTTCAAGTAAGTGCTCCCTAAAGCTCAGAAGTTACCTTCCCTTCTGCTCATTATGGGAAAGAGTTATGTTGACAGATGCGGGCTCTGTGAGGATTTGCTGACCTCTTAATCCTGTTTGTGGCTAATAGGCCATGCTAATGTGGAAGGGCATCTCTTTCAGTATATAAAGGTCCTGAGTGCTCACCACCTTAGGGAAATGTGGTGTTAAAATGCTGTAATTGTCTTAGCAGTAGTGATAGACCTTGAAGTTGTAGGTGTAAGACCCTGCCTCTTTTTTTTTTTTTTTTTTTTAAGAGAGAGACTTACTTTTACCAGTTAAGACAAACCCTAAAATAGTTGCTGTAGGCAATAGAGGAACCATTTTTTCTATACTGAACGGGGCAAACAGCCCGAGATCAGGTATTTATCTTGAGGGGATGAGAGTGTGCGTTAGTATTCTCTTTTTTGTCTTTTGCCCTATCACTAGTTTAGTTTCAGTTTCAGGGTGTTGTGGGTTTTTTTTTTCATCCTTCCTTGTTTCTTGTCTTGTACACCAGTTTTAGGTGCAAAGAAGTTAGTCACTTGTTGCTCTCTTAAAAGTGGGACCTCTGTGCTTTTGGATGTCTGTGTACCTAGAAGTTTCCGAACACTCTTATTGTTAGAAATCTTGTAGAATTTCTCAAAATGTAGGGCATGCCCCAGTCAAGTTGTTCTGAAAGTACAGGTGTAATTTTAAGTGTATTAGCAGCTTGACAGAGACTTATCTTTCTAGTCCATCAGTATGCTGGTCAAATATTAATCTGAATAAAATAGTGTGCAGTGACAGGACTTTCCACTCCAGTTTCATGTATGTGTACAAAACCCATTTTCCACCCTATGTAATTAATATATACTATTTAATTAGCTATTTCATGGATGGAGTCGACATTCTTGGGGTCAAAGGAGTTACAATGTGTAGTTTTGTGGTGATAAAAAGATTCTGGGGGAAGTTACCTGTTTGCCTTCCTGTTTGCTCATATGCAGTGTTAAAGGCATGTGCAAGACAGGGACCTTATTTCCATGTTAACCAAGCGTTCAGTGGGAGATGTTGATAAAACCAGAAACTGGAGCTGGGCTTGTAGATGAAAGATGGAGAGTGAACGATTTGTGACACTGACTTGCAGTATGCAAAACACTTGATTTTGGGGTTTTTCTTGAGAGGAGGTTGCTAACAGTTCTATAATACTTGTATTTTCCCCTGTTCATAGCAGCTGCAAGGAAAGGCTGCTTCCATGACCCTAGTGCCTTCTGTAATGGGCTTATAAAAATGAAACAATAATACAAAAATTCAGTGACAGTGGCAATCTTGAGGAATTTTTTTTTTCTTTAAGTAGGTAGTAACGATAAATGCTGGGCTTTTCTCAGTCCTCTGCAGGTGCCTGTGGACCTGGAGGGGCTTGGAAAAGGAGTCTGACTGCCTGTGGAGTGGGTGGGTTCTGATCCACTCAGGGAGGTACTGACTTTCTGCGTTACGGCAGGAGGTCGGAGGAGACAAGTGTACAAGGTTTTGCGAAATCGCCAGATGTGTGGTAGCAGGAATGTTGGAACTCATTATTGGACTTACCAAAGCCTGTGAACCAGGCTAGCATGTGAACTCGTGACTGGTGCCCTAAGCATTAGTGCCAGCTAGCCTCTTATCTGATCCCTTTCGTGATTTTTATTTTATCTTGATGGATTGCACATTTTTTATTAGATTTTTTTTCTCATGGCACTTTTTCTCATGATACTTTGCTCTGTAGGTATCTGTATTTTTCTTTCCTGTTTACCTCCAGCATTGTCAGTTTGTCTGTTTTTTGTTTTATTTGCATTGTTGGATTTTATTCCTGTGCACCCCCAGTGTTGTTTACATTTGTTTTTCCTTTATTCATCCTCTCATATGTTTCTGCTTTTAACTCTTATTCTTAGAGGAACCAGTTTTACTCTTGGAGACCAGCCCTTTCCTATTGATTGCCAGCTGCTTTTATTGAAACTAATTTGCATTCTCTGCTCTTATTGTGCTAGACAGAGGACTAGTGATTTGGAGCAAAGCTTCTTCCTGAAAGGCTTTGCTCAGAAATTGTATTTCACAAAAAGAGTGGGAAATAAAGAGCAGCATCAGTGCAGAAGCTGCTTCAGCCTAAACCAATGTGTTTGTGTCTTTGTCACATGAAGGGTAGAAATGTGGCCTGCCCCTGCTGCAGGCACAAATGACTTCTTCGGGCTTAAATGAGCTGGTGTGGTGAGAGGAGTGCAGAATGATGTGGCCTTACATTTACTTACACGGGCACCCCTTAGACTCTGGCAGTAACGAACCCAATCCATTTTGATTGTGACTGTGTACTGCCTTGGTACTTTCATTTACAAGCACTGGTGTAGCTGTGATTTTTTTTTTTTTTTTCATAGATAGGTCTAAAAAGTTATATGAAGAGTAAAGATGTACTACAGCTACAGTTGAAGAACTGTGGTTGCATGATGGTAAACTTGGGGGGGAAGAAAAGGTTATGTTAGAGGAGGTAGCTGGGGGGACTTTTAAGATTCGAACTGCTATCTGCCTTCAGATAGGCTCTTTTGATAAGGGTCTCTAATAAGGCCTTATTAATTGCCAAGTATAAAACCCTTGTGTTCAGGTCATGTTGATTTGGGGCTTTATATCACACTAGAGCTATGGATAATCATGACTTGAATGTACCAAACCTCAGGGTGTATATCCCATCTCCTTCTCAGTGTGCTTTTGGTTTATAAATTGGTCTCACAGCTTTTTCACCCAATGTTAGTTGGGTTTTGTTTGACACCTTGGCTTTGTATATTTGGAAGGGTGTTCTCTGACCATGGTACATTGCTTAGCATCAGGTCTGGAGGGGAGGTGTGTTATATAAATTTGTAATTAAAATTCATTGAATTGCTTTGCCTCTCAAGTGTTTATTCTTAGTATGGCTGCTTACTGGTAACTGTGTGTCAATAGCATCGTTGCATCATGAAAAATATTGTACTTGACACACAGCTAGAAGGATAACAAAAAGAAGGATGTAACTTTTAGTTATAAAAGTGCACCCTCAAACACATCTTAGGTGCATGGCTGTCATGACACAAATAAGATGAAAGATCCCAGAGCCTTCTATTAGACGTTACTGGTGCCAGTATAAAATAGGGCTCTGAGCTCGCAGTCATGCCACAGAAAGGCTCAGGAAATTCACCTCTGGTTGGTTGCTTTTGGAAATTAGGTCTGCTTAGAAACCAGTACACTTACTGTGCTGAGTCTGGGCATCAACTCAACCTTCACGATGCAATGTGCTTCAAGTGAAAGAACATACAGTTAAACTCTAGCATAGTTTAGGACAGAAACTGAAGGATAAACATGTGTGTTAAGTAGCTTGAGAGGTTTAGGTGTTGATGCCACGCAGCATCAGAAAAACTCAAGTTTACTGAATCGATAATTGTTAAAGGAGAGGCTTGTAGTTATACTATTATAATCTATGAAGTATGTTTGAAGGCTTGGAGACTTGAAGTTACTTGTGATGAAGTACTTCAGCATAGAGGAAAAGGCTACATATCAACTTTTTCCCTTAATGTTAGGGTTTGATACCATTGTTCAGAAGTCCTGATGCTGGTTCTTGCTGCTGAATTATTGTAGCAGTCTGCAGAGCAAGCAGTTTCCCTCTGTTGTTTAAGTCCTGCAGTTGTAAGAGAAATATTTAACAGTACAAGAAACTGTAAAACTAAGATTTGGTCTAAAATCTGATTGCCTGAATTATTGCTAAATCTTTTACATTTCTAAAAGTTGAAGGTGACTTAGTTCTTTCTGTTGATAATTTATTTAGCGTGGTGCACTCATTGTGCAGTAATCTCCAACAAACACATTTTTGTTTTTCTTTTAAATTGCATTATGAAATGAGGAGGAGAAACAAATATTTGTATACAGTCATCTTATTGTTTTTTCCCCATGTCTTCCAGCTAGAGCACTGCCGTCCTGAGTGGGAGAAAGTGAGACCTTTCTGTTCTGTATCCAAACAGAACAAAATGCAGAAGCCAATAGAAGTACCAGGAGTGAGAATCCTTTTGACTTTTCAAATCCATGTCTTTGTTAATAACAGAATGAGTTATTACTATTAAAAATGATGAGTGTTTTTTTTAAAAGAAAGTTAGGAAATTTAGCATGTACTCAAGGGAGGAGTAAGGGGAGTTCCAAACACCCAAAGAAAGCTGTAGGAATAAATCTTTGGAGCAAATTCTGTAACAAGTAGAAATATTCAAGTTGGTCTGTATGTCTTGGCATCGATTTCCTCCTGGACTAATTATGCCCCTCCTAACACAAACAGGGTATAGCTATACAGTGCCTTGCACATTGACCTACACTTCTCTGCCCATGCTTTCAAATAATTAGACAGGAGTAGGATCTGACCTGTAAGCCTTCAAGCTTTATTTCAGTGCTGTGCTCGATGTAAAATGCAGTGCTGAGAGACTGGCCTTTTTTGGCATAGGCAAAGCATCTGTAGCTGGTTTGCATCTGATCCCCTCTGAGCAGGAGTGAGGAAGATTGGGTCTGCCTGTAGTGTATCACCTTGTCATTCCCCATGACTGGTTCTGGTAAATCAAAGCTGTTGACAGCTGGCTTAGCTGTTTTTTCATGTTCCCTTTGGAACTAGATGATCTTAATGTTCCTTCCAACCCAAACCATTCTGTGATTCTTTGTATATGTTCCTGAAGTGGCCAAATGCCAGTGGGAGGTTCATCTCAGGTGTCCTTTTTGACTGATAAACTTCAGTGGGGTTTGGAGAGGGGTGTGGCTTTTTGGGGGGTGTGCTTTTTTGAGGGTTGTTTTTTGTTTGGTGGTTTGGGGTTTTTTTTGTTGATTGGTTTGGGGTCTTTTGAGTGTTTTAAGAAGATGGTACATGTGCAGTTGGTGCTAAACTTTTAACTTCTGGATGTGTTTTGGCAAAGATTGTTTTTGGGATTTTTTAACAGTGCCTCTTGGAACAGTGAAAAGAACCCACTGGCCCTTAAAACTTCCCTGCTTAATGCACTTCCTTGACCTTTTCAACCATTTTGTGCTTTTGCAAGGATGTAAACCTGCATATTTTACACATCCTGTGTTACTGAACTAAATGACAGATTTGGGGTTTTAAGAGATAGGTGTTTTGATGATAAATGCTTTTTTTTCCCCTGTATTTTATTTATTTTTTTTATTTATCTGTATTCACTGTGCTGGGCACTCCTGAAGGAGAGATTCAGTGTGAAGAAAGGTCTTCTGACAGTTTTGCCCTTAGCAACCCTTAGAAGCACAGGAGAGGAAGAATTAAAGGAAAGAGCTGCAGTGTGCAAAGTCTGAGGAATTAACAACAGACTCTTTTTCATATAATGGAAGGAAAGAGTTGACTGGAGGAGGAGATCTTTTTTGTGGTACCTGGCAGAGAAGCACAGACAGTATTTGAGAGCCAGGTAAGGCCTCATGAGCAGCAGCAGTGTATTGCACTGCAGAAGCTTTCTGGGCCGTGATCAGTGTTCTAAAATACAGTTTAAGAAACAGTCAACAAAATATATTTTCCAGGGGTTGAAAAGACTTCCAGTTAGTGAATCCTGCATGTATTTGATAATCCCCATATAATGCAATTCAAAAGTATTCTTAAGCTTAACCATATTGTAATTAAAAGGAGGCATAATGGCAGAATATTCCACATTGCATGTTTGTTGAACAGCATATACTGTCTGGGTAAATGACTAAAAACTTTGCCACATGGCATTTATTTGCTGTTGTATTTTATGCCAAATTTTATTTGTTGCCAGTTTTTTTCTTGTGGAATGAAATGGACCTTTTGCTGAATATTTCTATCCCATCAGTGTTTTTACTCATTGTGTGAAAATAATATGATGCTGTGTTACCAAAACAAAAAAAAAATCAGGTTGTATGCATATACTGTGGTGTCTTTGGCATTTTTTTTCCTGTTAGAGTTATAGTAGATGCCAAAGGTCTGTTAAACTTGAGGAGAGATATAGTTGCTTTTCAAAATAAATGCTATTTATATAAGTTTATTTCAGGTTGTCTACAGGAGAGTGAATGTGCAAGGAACAGGGTATATAATGTTTTCTTTGGAATGTACCTTTGGTAAATACATTTTTAAAGGTTGCTAATCTGTTTCCTGCCTAGGAAACTAAGGAAGTCAAAGGGAAAAGGAGATTATGGACATATTCGTTGTTCAATGCTGTGTGGTTTCTCTGACTTCCATCTCCTACACAGTTTGAAGCTCTGCAGGAAAGGAATATGCGACTTGTGTTGAAAACTTTCAGGTTTCCTGTTTCTCTGAGCAAGCAGGTTTCTGGCTGAGCAAGTTAACTTTTACTGCTGGGCCATCTCTCCGTATGTTCCCTGCCCTGGAAAATTTGTGGTCTCCACTGTTCCTGACCACCCTGAATAGGTAGCAATCTCTTCCCTCCAGTCTCAAAATACCAGCAGTGTGGCGGCAACAGCTCTGTGAAAGTCCCTTTGAATTCTGCTCTCAGTTGTATTTCTTGTGAATAAAGTGTTGCTGTTTCAGAATTCCAGGGAGCCCTGAATATAAACGTATCAATTATGTGTCAACACAACAGCATCTGTCGTTTAAATTGGGTATCGTTTATTTGGCATCAGCATAGCAAAGATTTGGCTGACAGCCAGAGTGAAATATTCCAACAGAAACTGCTGCAACAGGAGCCATCTCTGAAATAATTCTCTGAAATTCAGGTGCTCTAACATCATCTTTTAATAAATTCCTAAGACATTAGGGACCTTAAGCAAAAAGACTTTCATGTTCCACATTCTTGCCTACTGTTCCTTCTTTTTGGTGTTCAATTTTTTTTGTTGTAGTTGTTCCTGCTCTCTGAAAGAGTGCATGGTTCTGGAATGTATTTACGCTGCGATTTAATATCCTTTCTTGGCTTTCCATTTCTTATTTCAGCATTGTTTACATAAAAATTCAAAATGAATGCAGTCGGTTATGACTGCTTTGGGGAAACTTTGCTTAACTGTGAAAGAGGCAAGGCTTTCAAAATAGGAGAGTAAGAAATCGCCCCTTTTCTTGTAAAAGATATGTAGTTTGGACGATTTACTTCCCCCCACCCAGANGAGGTAACTGTTTGATTTAATGGTATAGCTTGTAATAGTCAGTTGGTTGATTCTAGTATGTTTTTAAAAATGAAAATAGGAAGTTCAGAGTTGGTAAAGAGAGAATCTGGCAGAAAGACTTGAGATCATGTAATGTATTGAAGTGTTTACCTTGTACCTTTTTATCGACTCTGGAGCTCCAAGTTTTTCACTTTTGTGCTGAAAAACCTCCTTTCTAGGAAAGCTTTAAGAACAATGCAGAGATAAAAGGAGTTGGGAGAAAATACACATTGGATTTTCAGTGCTGGAGGAAAATGTTGTAGCTTAAAGATGAACTGCTTTTTTTTACGGTTCTTTTAGGGGGGTTTTGTGGGTTCCTTCCCTCCCTGGGGTTTGAAGACCTATGGAAGTTCAGCTTCTCTCAGAGGAGAAAGAATAATGAAAGGGAAGGAGGTCCATCATATCATCTGCATTTTAAATGGGTTAGGTTCTCTTTCGATAGAAAAGAAATAAGAAATTTGGATTAGCTCTTCTTACTTTCAAAAGACATCACAAATCTAGAGTTAAGTGATGAAACCTCTTTAGGAAAATCAATGTTACCTTCATCTTAGTTCAATTTATTCAAAAGGTCAGCTTTGTTGGCTGCCCTGGCATATCTTGAATTTAATGATTAACCTCTTAATGACTGTTCATATAACTTCCATCTTGTTTTATATAAGTATAAGCCAAGATGATAATGGAATGCTGTAGTGGAATGGTGTGTGCTATTCATGGAAAACCTCTTTCCAAATCTTATATGCAGTATGCATCAGCCCCAGTGAAACTGAGAGAAGCCCATTAAGAAATCCGATTAGCTGTCTGCTCTCTAGCTGAGTTAAAATCTCTGTCCAGTGTGGTAATCAGTGATGTCTAACTGGTGGCTTATCTGGTAATAGTGCTGTCGCCTCCTATTGAGGCACCTTCTCTTGCAGTTCTGCCAGGCATGTGTATTCATTTCAGCCACGTACAACACTAAGTGTTGAAGTGAGACCCTGTAATAAATTCTAAAATCCTCTTCAGAGCTGAGGCCAGCACTGTCTTGTCCTGTTGTGTCGCCTTTGTTTCAGCAGGTTTCCTTGTGAGATCTCTTAAGTGTCATGTAAGCGGTAGCATACAAGAGGATGGAGAGTGTGTTTTGAGTGAAAGCAGCATGGAAAAGCGCAGCATTAGGTTCAAGTTTCAGAGTAATGTCAAGTTCTAGTCAGTGTGCTTGCTCCAGCAGTAATCTTCCAAGGGAAAAAAAGAGAAACAGATAATTTTAGGAAATAAACATGAAAAATATTTCAAAAGTGGCTTTTGTTAATGTAATAGCCCATAAAGTCTGAATTACTTTGCTGTTAAAAGGGAGAATGAGGAAGAGCAATTCTAATGTCAGCAGTTCTGATGTATTTATCTCCATAAAATACAGATCTGTTGTATTATACAGATGTATTCCGTATTTGTAGTTGCTCATGTCCATGGAGAGACCTGGCTGAAACCTGTGGAGCACTGCAGTAGCAGCCAGGACAGGTTGCCAAATGGAAACTGAACTTTTCATCAGCTCTTGCCACATCAGCATAATCTGTGTCTTTTGAAGGTGTCGTCTGTGGTTAGTTGCTTCCCATCAGAGTTTGTTCATCTTCTTTCCTTTCACTTGAAGGAGGTGAATTTTGACTGCAGCTGTTGTGACGGTTGGGATTTTTTTGTTACATGCTTTTTGCTTTTGGGTTCCATCAAGTTACTGTGATCTTAGCCATGCTTTGTACCTTATTTTGTATTTCATTCTAAACTTGCTATTGTGAAATATCTTAATACTGTGTGACTTCTGTCTAGAGACTTATGAAAAAGTTTGACCTGCTAATCCCCAGGTGATTGAAACTTCAGTCTACCTTCAAGGAAAGTGAGATGATACATACAGTGTAGCACAGTAGATAAAACATTATACTTCTTTCTTCCCCTCTTCGAAAATCAGCTTTGTGGTTGTAATTCTGGTTTCAAGTCTTGATTAATTTGTGAAGAGAAAGCTCACTTCTCTGTTGGACAGAGGGGTAAGCAATGGCCTGTATCATAGGAGGAATAAGCAGATGTGATACCTCTAGCCCTTTGTAGGAAAAAGGTTCTGAGAATCCTTCTGGTGGTGATGTGTGTTGTCTTCACCTCAAAATGCACATAATGTGTTTGTTGCTTCCCTTGGGTTTTGGGGAGCCCATGCTCAGGAGTATGGGTGCATTACTCTTGGCGTTATTTAGAATATTGAGGCTCTGGATTGGTTAGTAAGAGAATCTGTTAAACCACTGCCTGGTTTTCTGTCCAGATATTTAGTTTATTTGCTTCTCTGTGTTGAACCTCTATCCCTTTTCTTAGTCTTCCCTCTTCCTCCCAGTTCAAATTAGTGGCAGTTTTTGAGGAAACGAACATTTTCCTTTTCCTTTACACTTGCACCAGAATTCAAAGGACAAAATGCCCCTTCTTCACTTGAGTGAGGTGCTACTTTATACTACCCTCAGATTAAATATTGAGGTTGCTAATCTACTTCTGGCACCATAGTTCTTGTGTTGATCTACAGCCTGTTTGGAGCAGTGTTTCCATAACTAATTCTGTCCATCTCACTATTACCCAGTCAGTACTGCAACCTTATATAACCCAGTCTCCATCCACTTAACTCCAGGACAACTGTGGTGATTAATATTTATACAAAAGCTTTCATGTTTCCACAGTGAAATTGTCTCACTTTGAAAAGAAAAGGTGGCTTTTTCCCTGTTGACTTGGTGTGAAAGAGCTTGCAAAGGCTTTCAGCAGCATTGTGTCTGAGGCAGACATCAGCAGAAAAACCAGGGTCATCTTTAATTTGGTATTTCACTTTGTNATAGCACGTCTGTTTATAGCTGATTTACTCAATTTAGCTGTTGCAAAAGTTCAAAACCTCCCCACATGATGAGAAGTAATTGTGGAAGAGGATGAGAAGGCATGAAGGTTACAGACGTTTTGGGACACTGATTTGGAAGCTGCAGCCAGAGGCTGAAAGATACATGGCATCTCCTCTTCATAAATGACATGCAAGGTCTCCCTGTTCCTCATTTATGAGGAAATCTCTCGTCATCTTGCTGATGTTAATAGAAAATTAAAAATCTCTGGATTCCCAAGATTATGACTGTGGGCTTTTGTTGTCGGTAGGTAAGTAAGAGGAGGCCATAATTCTGAGTACCTTACAATGACAGTTTCCTGTGTCTCTGAGCGGGGTTTTTTTGTGCTTAATTTTCCAACAAATGCAGTTAAAAAGAGTTTTGAAAACTTTGTTTTATACATTTATGAGCATCCTTTTGTCATGAAGTTAAAAGCAATCTTGGCACAATTGGGATGAATAAAAACGGCAATGAGCCTTTCTTTTGTTGAGAAAGATGCATGTTTTTAATGGGAACACTTAAAATGCTACGCCTCTGAAGCCTGTATTAAATACTGCAGGGAGGCAAA
>WEIV01029499.1:11989-42196 GCA_013390005.1 Calyptomena viridis | reverse complement strand
TTTATACTACCCTCAGATTAAATATTGAGGTTGCTAATCTACTTCTGGCACCGTAGTTCTTGTGTTGATCTACAGCCTGTTTGGAGCAGTGTTTCCAAAACTAATTCTGTCCATCTCACTATTACCCAGTCAGTACTGCAACCTTATATAACCCAGTCTCCATCCACTTAACTCCAGGACAACTGTGGTGATTAATATTTATACAAAAGCTTTCATGTTTCCACAGTGAAATTGTCTCACTTTGAAAAGAAAAGGTGGCTTTTTCCCTGTTGACTTGGTGTGAAAGAGCTTGCAAAGGCTTTCAGCAGCATTGTGTCTGAGGCAGACATCAGCAGAAAAACCAGGGTCATCTTTAATTTGGTATTTCACTTTGTGAAATTGTCTATTCCAAGAAAAATAAAACATTTACATGTATATTAACCAATGTTTGCCAGCTCTTGGAAGAAAGCCAGTTCTCTCAGGGCCAAACAAATGCTCTGAGTGAATGAGTAATAAACTGCTATTGTCACTCCTAATTTATGGATGGGTAGATAGAGCAATGTTTGCTATTTTAAGTTGTCCATTTCGCTTGAAAGACTGGAAATCACGATTAGCTATCAGCTTGGAGTATCGATAGCACGTCTGTTTATAGCTGATTTACTCAATTTAGCTGTTGCAAAAGTTCAAAACCTCCCCACATGATGAGAAGTAATTGTGGAAGAGGATGAGAAGGCATGAAGGTTACAGACGTTTTGGGACACTGATTTGGAAGCTGCAGCCAGAGGCTGAAAGATACATGGCATCTCCTCTTCATAAATGACATGCAAGGTCTCCCTGTTCCTCATTTATGAGGAAATCTCTCGTCATCTTGCTGATGTTAATAGAAAATTAAAAATCTCTGGATTCCCAAGATTATGACTGTGGGCTTTTGTTGTCGGTAGGTAAGTAAGAGGAGGCCATAATTCTGAGTACCTTACAATGACAGTTTCCTGTGTCTCTGAGCGGGGTTTTTTTGTGCTTAATTTTCCAACAAATGCAGTTAAAAACAGTTTTGAAAACTTTGTTTTATACATTTATGAGCATCCTTTTGTCATGAAGTTAAAAGCAATCTTGGCACAATTGGGATGAATAAAAACGGCAATGAGCCTTTCTTTTGTTGAGAAAGATGCATGTTTTTAATGGGAACACTTAAAATGCTACGCCTCTGAAGCCTGTATTAAATACTGCAGGGAGGCAAAAGGGACAGCCCCTCTGGAGTAGGAGTTTAAGGGAATGAGAAGCACTCCTGAGATTAAATTGTCCACAAGAGTGTCCTGTGAAGTCTTCCGTGAGATCTCCCGACCGGTTGTGGAGGAGTGTGCTATATCACACCGAGATACGTAGGTAGGAGATGGATGAGAAGTACAAAGCTCAGCTGTCAGCCACTAAAAGCAAAGAAACACAGTGCAGAGGTGAGACCTATCATTGATGTCTGTCTCCTCTGACAGATGGACTCTTCCACTTACTTGTTTCAGTCTTTATTTCACTTTCCTGCAGCTTTTCTTCCATGCACTGTTTTTTTTGTCTGTTTCGCTTCTTTTCTTGCACACTAAGGGGGCTTTCCTGCACCACCTCTCTGCGCTTCATTATCTCGCTCACCCACTTGCACTGCATTACCTTTTTTTCCCCCTGCATTAAACTTTCTATCTGTCATCTTGTTAAATGAAATAACAGCAAGAGGTGTTGGTGTTGTAGATACCAGGATGTCCACAGCCCAGAGTGCAGCCATTAATATTCTGTCTGTAAGCTGTGGAAGGCTGACTCTGAAGAGATGCCTAAGGACATGGTTCCTCAGTCCCTCTGAAAGGTCAGATGTAGGACTTAACTCCTATACTGTGCAGCCTTAGCTGTCACTTGGTGTTCACAAACACTTTGATAAGATTAAAAACTAATATGTCCCTATTTTGAGAGAAGGTCAAATAATACGTGATTCACACCCTTCATGTACTGAATCATGGGCAGAAGCCTTTAAAAGCCTATTCCTTGCACATGCACAATTCCCAAAACCATCCCTGGGTCCCAGTGGTGACTTGACTTCCACTGTTAGGGGTTCAGGGGACAACTTCGTTTGATTCTTGGGAGCCTGCTGTTGCATTGACAAGAGGGATCTACTGAATACTCCAGTAAAATAATATATAATAATACATGTATCAATGTGGCTGACATAAGCAATGAAGCAAAATGAGTTGTATTTGTAAGAGATGGTCAGCAGCATCTTAATAAAAATGAGGGGGTGGGAGGAGAACTAACAGTGCCACAATAGAGACAAAAACACATTAAAGATGACAGGACTTAACTCAAAACCCAAACCCAACAAAAAACCCGAACACCCCACAAAGCAAAAATCCCACATCCAACCCACCCAGCAGCTTGGAGCAATGTTTCTTGGAATTGCTCTAAAATATGAAACTATTAAGATTAATCTGAATCAATCTATAGAGAATAAGATAGATGTGCTTAGATCTCAGCAGCAGCAGGTGCTTGCGGTATTATAAATAGAAAGCAATACAAATTGAGGTGCTTATTAAATTTGCCTTTATGATGCTTTGAAGAATTGCTATAGAACAGAAAAGAAAAATTACCAGAGGCTCTGGATTAGAAGGATGACTTAAATAGCTGCACTGCCAAAGGAAACAGAACATAAACTAGAATAAGTGATAGACTTTTTCAGAAAAAGTTACCTAACAGCAGTTTGTCTGTAGCATGGGGAGGTTGGCCAAGGGCTTTGGAGGGATGTGATTGAACAGAGGAGGTCTTGATTCTTTTTGTCAGCTTTAATATGGTATCGAGTTTTAATATATTTTCCAGGAGATTGCACTGTAATCCTTTTTAGCACTTATGTTTCTCAGGTTTTTCCTTAGTTCCCTTTTTTCCTTCCCCCAGCTGACAAAACTTAATTCTTCAGGAAATGTTCATGTTTGTGAAATGGACTCAGTCAGAATTTTTGTTGCCTTTTGATTAAGGCCATGGTGAGGATCCTGTATGTTGTTGAGCATTTTCTAAAATTCTTGAAACACTGTAGGGCCTCTGCAGAGAAGTGAATGAACAGAGCAGCTAACAAATCATTGGGTAAACCAGATCAGAGCAGAAGGCTCAACTGGCAGACTAATAAAAATAGATCAAAAGCTGCAATTTTTTTTTCTTTAATGAAAGAAAATTATTTAATTTGGCAGGGAGTATACCAGGAAACCTTAGTGTGGGCAAATCAGCACTTTGGGGAGCAGTGAATTTCCTTGTGTGAGATCTGTGATCTTACTTTTTGGTAGCAAAGCACAGGCGTGTTTGCAGATGGGGAGAAGGTCTGCGATGGTACAGTGTTGCTCCTGCACCCTTCTCATCTATCTTGGAAAATACCTGGTGTAGAAACAACGAGGACATCTAGGTTGGAAATGGTGATAACACGTGTGCGCACACAGAACAAGTAGAGTCGTTATCACAGAATGAAGGGGGAAAGGGAACACATGAAGACAGCAGGACTCCTGGCATTCATACCCAGATCTCCCTGGCACTTCACGCACGGGTTTGCATGAGCTAAAGTGGCTGGGATGCCATACTAAGCATTTAATGTGTTTTATCTAGGGTTAGGAAACCAGTTGCATCCGTGTGCTTACGAGCTGCAGGAAAAAGACAATTTACGCAGTGCACGAGCACGACTACCTTTGAAAAAATTCAGCAGGGAATGAAGCTGGTATCTTGCACTGAGCTTATTGGGGTTAATGCAGTATTGTGTGTCATGGTGACTCTCTGAGAGCACTGTGAATATAGCAAAACAACTCGAGTGGAAAAGAAGGCTGTACAGGACAAAATGAGAAAGATGAATGTGAATACTGTTGCATAGAGGGAGGTCATGTTTTGGTCTTGGTAAGTGCTTTTTTAAAGGAGGTCACTTGTACTTTATGGTGGTTGAACCATGGTACTGATCAATACCTGTTTGCTGAACATTCTAGAGGAACTTGAGACATCCTTCTCTGACTACCTGGGCTTGCTTGTAATGGACTTGGTTATATACACGGCTCCACAGCATTTGCTTCTGAGTTTTTTGAATGGGCAGAAAGTCTTGGCAGTAGCACTTTAAATAAGAGTACATAAATTGGTGGTGCAAGAGCCAGTGTTGCAGAACTGATGAGCAAAACAGGCTTGTGTTTAGAGGGTGGCTTTGCTGGAAAACCCTCTTTGGTTAGACTGTGCGAAACCTTTTTCTTTCCACCTGTAATTTTATTAAGTCTTAATTAAATGTTCTGCATTTAAATTGGTGTACATTAATGTCACATTGTCTTATTATGAGTATATTGACAGATATTAACAGGGATTTGATCAGCCTAATCCAGCTATATGTAATTATGTGCCTTCTCCTTAAATAATTGCAAAAAGTCTATCAGTCATGGCAGGAAAGCCGACTGCTTTATTATAATGTAAGATGGTTTAGTGAAATGTAGTAAGACTTCAGGTTTAAGCTGGGGAGTAAACAGAATGAGATTTTACTGAGACTAGTAATAGGAAGAAAAAATTCCCCACCCATCCTGTGTTGCAAGTGTAAGTTCTTATCTTCCCTTCCCCCGTCAAAAAAGATGTCCTGTTGCATTGTTGTCACACTGATGTTGAGAACATTTCTGTAATTTGGGAAATGTGCAGATTTCTGGGTTCCAGAGGAAGAGCTCTAGCCTAAACCCTGTGGTGCTATTCCAGTGTAAGGTGAAAGCTTTTATTTCATTCATTGATAACTTGATTATCCAGATCAAATGATAGTGTGTAGAAGGCAACAGAGGTGAGAATGAAATCTGCCAAATGGCAGCATTGCATAAGCTCTAAAACACCAGCCTTGCTGGGGAAACAAGGAAGGAAGGGAGTAACACAGGCACCCACTCCATTGATTGTATTTGGGTCGATTTCTGTGTGATTTAGTTACTCTCCAGTGTCATGCAGTCCTTCCTTGGCACATGTGCAAGCAGGGAGAGACAGGCACGTTGCCAGCAGTCTTTCCTCAGCCTCCTACTGGAAAATCATCCGTGCCAATAAACCTTGAAAAACCAGAACTTCAGACAAGTTCTGAAGGAAGTGAGTTTGAGATATGAACCCCTTGTTCGGTGTACTCTGGTATTGCATCTAGCTTGCCTTAAAACTGCAAATACCTCCAAGTTGCTGCGTAAAATAAAATGATAAGTGCCATTGTCCATGCAGCGCTGTCTGTTTTCCCCTGCAGGACTGTCTCGGGAGGATTTCAGGAGCCCAGGTACACATGTGTTTTGCTTACTGTGAGATTCCCCTTTGTGCCTTCTGAAGAAACAAACTGTTACACAAATCGTTTTGAGTCCATCATGCGCAGATTGTCATGTGGTCAGGAAGTACACATATCTAGATGTTGCCCTGGTATCTTGGGACTGTTCTTTCATCTTTTCTGTTGTTCACTGCATCGTTCCCCTCTCCAGTGCACACACACATGGCATCCCCTGCTGCCCCACGCTAGCCCTTGCCTTTGTGGCTTTAGACTTAACATTCCATTCTTGCTGTGGGTATGGATTTTCTGCCTGTCAGTCTTTAGCCTGGACTGAATTTTCAGTGCCAAAGCTTTAATGACAGTAGAATTATAATGAAAAGCAGTGACAGTCCCTCAACTCTCCTGCTTGCATTACCAAACTGTAACATCAGGCTTTGGACTTGCTGGCGTTCTGCCTGGCACATGCGTTGGGGTTCTGTGTCAAACACGGTTTGTAGTGATGCTGTTTCACAGAGTGACTGTGTTGGGAACCCCGTAGTTTGAACAGCTAGATTCTAGGAAAAGTGTGTTTCTCATCTAGGTCGTCATCATCTCAGAAGATGAGCACTGCTACCCTCTGGTGACGGTTGAGCTTGAGGTGTGAGTTAGCAGTGATAGTCGAGGTCTCTATGGGCTGTACTGGAAAACGGGAACGTTATTTTCACACCAGATTCCCGATGCTGCCTCTTCTTGCAGATGCCAAACTCTTGGGGTTGATCTGGGAAAGCAGCACTTAAATTTTGAGGAGCTCTGACACCAGTGACTAGTTTATTTTTATTATTTAGTTAGTGTAGCTATTTAGAGACTGACTGAATTTCTGTAAATACACTGGAAAGATAAATGTTTTGTATCCAAAGGAACCTTGTCAGAAAGAGCTGAAAAAATTACTTTTTAAGAAAACAGCTGAGCAAACACATAATATCGAGTCATATGCTAAGTGTTGTGGTTTGCGGCATTTATGCACAAGATCATCTCTAGCTGTGGAGATGCAGAATACCAGGCTCTTCTTTTACAGCCTCCCCTAGGAATCAAATTCATACAGTGGGAGAAATTGCATGTTTGTTTTTCTTGTGTTTTCAGTGAACATTAGTTCTATGTCTCCATTGGACTGCCTGTTGCAAAAGTTGTCTTGATGCTGGTTCTTTACTTACAAATAAAAATATGAGTTATTTATCCACCTGTTCATGGAGCAAAAGGACTTGTCTTTTTATTTATTTTGTTTTAATTGAATTCTGCTTTGTTTCTTTGCTGCATTCAGGGCAGATAGGATTGCACTGCAATGCTGTATGCTTCAAAACCACCACCACCTTGCCTCTGTTTAGCAGTGCCTTCCCAAAGGCAGAGATCTGTGGCCTTTTGTTTCTAGTAGAGATTGCTCGCTATATCCACATCCTTAGAATTGTGAAAATCATATTGAAATAGCTTTCTGCTTTGGCGGCCTTGCTCTCTGACTCTCTGGCAGCATTCAGTGCTGGCTTTCATTTTCCAAATGCTGTTAGTAGTTTGGAGACTCTCGAAGCTACATTTACAGTAAATGTGATGTTGCAGTAATGATGGGTCAATTCAGATGTAGAAAAAAAGCCACCACCTCTCACTAAAAAATAATGTTAGACTGACTTCAAACAGAATCTTAAGAGTTCCATATTGTTATTGTGTAATTAAAAGCTTTTACCCTTGAAAACAGGGTTCTTTTGATTTACTAATTGTAATTCCTTGCTACAGTCAAATAGACTGAGGTAAATTTTTATGGTATTAAGAATTGGCCTCATGCTGTAACATGAAAATCCATTTTTCACAGAGAAAAAAATTTTAATGCTTTTCTTCATTTTTAGCAGACTCTGAAATCGTGACAGTGTCACTGAAACAGAAGATCTCAAATTCAGCATTGCAAGCATTATCTTCAGCATTGCAAGCCTCGAGTGAAGGAGACCCTGCAGTGCTGCTCAGTCTGCATAAAGCCACTGCGTCCATCCTGCTGGGACCACACAAGGAGAGGGCTCTGTGCCACGGCCTAAGGGTTCAGCAGCACACAAGGAACAATCCTGTTTCCCTGGTGGGAAGGGTGGACTTTGTCACGCAGATGGGGCGTGCTTCTGTTTTAATAACTGCTCGGTGCTGAGCAGTGGTTCCCTGCTAACCAGGCTTTCTCTTGACTCTTGGGTCCCCACCTCCTTCTCTTTCCATCTCTTAGACCCAATTCTTCCAGCCTCTGTACAGCAGCTCTGGCAGCAGTACCCTAAAATAATCAGCCCAGCAGAAAAATAAGTAACAAGCTGATAATCATGTTGGTTTGGGTTCTTCTTGACTCTCATGATGGTGTGTCCAGGTGATTGGGAACTGCTAGTTTGGGGGCTTCTCAATGCTCAAATAATCTGATGAGTGTTGTCTGCTGAGATGTCTTGTGTCCTTCTTCCCTAGTGCTGGCAGGCAATCTGAATACAGCATGTCCAGATTGTCTGCTGGTTTGTTGTTTGGTTTTATTTTTAATGTCTCAGTAACATCCATGGCCCTAGGGAAAAATTTAAATTATAAACATTAATTCTTGTCAGATTGTTTATTTGAATTTTAAGTTGTTTTGCTGTTTCAGACATGTTACAGTGTCAGTAGCAGGATCATGAAGCCAGCTTGATCCAAATTGGCTTGCAAACACTTGTAATTTTGGATTTGGAGAAAAATTAGTCAGTTTAACATGGCTAATATGTTCATGCTGTAAGGTTGGTGATAGTAAGTTCTTTAGACATTGGGATGTGTGATTACACTGAGTGCAGATAAACAAAATCTTTTGTGCATGTGTTGCCTGTACAGGGATCTTCAGATCTGTGATACTCCACGAGCACTGGAGTAGCCAGAGTCAGGCTGCCATTCAAGGCTTGTAGGAATAGCCATGTGTGGTGTGAAGAGCTTTTAATTGCAGATTACTGAGGGTCAGGGTTAATTTTACCACAAAAAGGAGACAACAGACTGCCATAAATTCTGGTTGGAAGTTTGTTGATATGTTTTGAAAGATACTAGTCCCTAAGGTTCCACTACAACCTTCTAATACAAAATTATCCCTGCTTAGCCACAGCTGACTTGCTCTAAGATGCTGGCAAATGCTTCAGCATTGGTATAAGTGACTTCAGTGAGACTTCTGACTCATGCTTTTAGGTTTTGATGTTAGCTGTGCAAAAACAGGTTAGAGTAACTTAACCCAGAAGATAGAATGAAGAGCACTCTTGTATATAAAAAGCAATGTGAATGATGGGTAAGGAGTGTAATTCTCTAGTAGGCAAGCCAGACTACTACATTTTTGGATTTTTATTATGTTGAAGAATGATGTCTTTAGGTTTCTTTTCAGTAGCTTAACTTTTTAATGGTTTTTTTTATGCTTGAAACCTTAGTTTTTCAGTGTCAGACTGAGATGAGCTCTGTGAAACAGCTGTTTCAAGCAACTATACCAAGTCAACACTCATTTTCTTGACTTGGCAATCGAGATTGTTTGTATCTAGCCAGCAGATACAGGTGCTTTTGAGAGAAACTTTACTAAAGTGAACTTAAAAATAATCTCATCACCCTGTGCAATTGTGTTAGTCAAATTTTAAATTGCAAAATTCATGAAAGAAAGGTGAAGTTAGTGTCTCTGGCTAGTGCCAGGGTGCTGTCACGATGTTGTGGACTACAGATATGCCACTTCTGTTGCTGTTCTACTTATGTCCCAGTTGAGGGAGTTGCTGACTTTCCCGTTAAAGCAGTAGTTTGAACAAGTTTGATGATCATTTCCAGCCTCGTCAGATACTTGAGCCAGTTGAGCAGTTAATTGAAATGAGAAGTAGCCTTAGGAGGATGCTACAGTCTGCAGCAGTGAGCTCTCTCCTGTTTGGGGGAGACTGAAATGGAAACTCTCAGGTTCTGTTTGAGGAGGAAAGGTGTGTTTCCAGTTCTTCTGCTGCTGGTCGGGCATTAGAGTTTGCAGAAGACTGAAGTACCTGTGGGACAGCACTTTTTCACGAACCTTTTGATAGCAACTTGCTCTGAGATGTTTTAAGTGGGCAATGCTAATGAATCTGTTAATTACATCCGTCTCAATGCTGTATTATTTCCTTCCTCTCTTCACTTGAGTTCAGCCTTCCCAGTGCACAATCAGGGTGATTACTGGCTGAAAGAAGATGTAGCTCAGTGGTGTTGGATTATTTGTTCTCATGGGTTGCACATACCACAGGAAACAAGATCCTAATGTTGTAATCCTGTCCCTGGCACTGACTTGATGTGCTTTATGGATCTGTTTCTTTCCATAATTTTCAGTTGTCAGTGAAGTCCGTGGGGGCTGGCAAGAGGCTTGGCAGCGGAAGGGGATAGCTGTGGCACTCTTACTGTGCTTGTACAACATGGGCTGTAGAATTTCCTCGAATCCAGCTGAGCATTGGTTTTTCAGTCCTGTTTCAGCCAGAATCTACAACATCCTGGGCTTTTCCTGTAGGGAACTGTTGTCTTTTGCAGCAACTGCCCAATCCTGGCAGTCACAGCTGGGTGCCTGGTGGCAGCAGGAGCCTGGCAGCAACTTGCAGAGATTCACCACTTCCATTTTATGGTTCAGTTAAGATGAACCCTAAGGCATATCTCTCTGAAAACTGCGGGCCAGTTTCTGTGTGAGTCCATCTCTGCCAGTAGCAAAGCCAAGCAACCCAATCTACTGGAAACATATTTGGAGATTGATGCCAGATTCCCCAACTGGAGAGCATCAGCTTGCAATTCAAGTGGTGCTGACATTTGCAGGAAGGCTTTCTGTTCTAAGCCATCAAATGTTAGCTCGTGTATGTAATTAACTTGGTACAATTTTGCTTTGGAATGAAATATTCATTCAAAAGAGACTTAAAAAAACATGCTGATGTTTTTAATGTCTGGGTAGCAAGTGATGCTGTGTAGAGCAAGGCATACATTTATTGTTAGAGAGATTGGTTTCATGGCAACTCTTGTTTGTTACTATGGAACACAGGAGGTCCCAAAGGCTTTTACTGTCCATCACTTCTTGGTCTTGTGAGTAATCTGGATACAAAACCCACTGATGTACATGAACAGTGGAGACAGAAAACAATAAAAAAATACAGCCCGAAATGCTCTGGTAGTCTAATTATCCAAAAGGAAAAACTTCAGACTTTATTTTGCATAGCAGTTTTTCTAGAGTTTGGTAATAAAGCTTGTGACCAGAGCAGGAGGAGACGGAGTGGAAATAGGAGGGTTAAAACAGATTTCTTTTGACCCAGGGGACATTCAGGAGTTAGAGAAGTGATAAACAACAAAACCAAACTAGAAACCCATTGCTTGCATAAGGTGGAATACCTAAAGCTCAGCCCTGAATCACTAAGAGAGCTGAGAAGAAAGTTACGAAAGTTTAAAAATTAAGTAGTCCCATTTGATTAAAAGACTGGAACAGAGTGTTGTGGGTAGTTGTTCCATCCAACTCCTGTTTAACTCTCCATCATGAAGTTCATTGACCACTTCTGGTCTCTAAATGTGTTATTTTGATTCTAATGCTGCAGTATGCAGAAGGAATTAATTCTTTGTAAGACTTGAACTTTACTGTTTCCTCTGTTGAAAAATATCTCAAGCACCAAAATTTCCCTTTTCTGCTTTATCAAAACCAAAATGAATGGTTTGTGTTAGAGTGCAAGCTGAATTTGCAAGATGTGTGTGCAGGGGATGCAGAATTGATGAATCCAGCCAAACACTGTGATCTTGTCATACTTGGGATTGTTTTTGTCGGGGGTGCTTTTTTGTTGTTGTGTTGGTCGGTTGGTTGGTTGTTTAGATTGTATCCAGAAAGGACCATATAAAGCCAGAAGTACTGATGGTTTGAATTGTTGTTGGTTTTCTAGTACCGCATGATTGCTCTGATAGTCTGGTTGATTCCATCAGTTCAAGTTAGCAGAGTTATTCCCCATTTGACCTTAAATGATGCATTATCTCACTAACCTAATTGGCTGGATGAGATTCACAGCAGGCAGGTTGCTGCTGCTGTGAGAAAGGATGAAAACTCCTTTGAAGCTGCAGATAACCTATAGGTGACGGTTCTTGTTTGGTATGTAAGCGTTTTAGTTCGGTTTTGCTTTTGTGGTCGGGCTCTCAAATCAGGTTGAGTGCTAACACCAATGGAAAGCATCCTACTTTCATTGAAACCTCTTCTTGTTTCTTAAAAAGAAGTAGCCATAAGACAACTTGTAGCAGCAACAAGAGGTGACACATCAAGAGGAAGTTGTGCCTGGGGTGATTTGCAGCTTTGCTTGATAACACATGCTCCTCACCTACAGCAACTTATTAAAATCATCTTCATATTTTGATATAAAGAAGAGGGAAAGAGAAGAGGAAGTTGCAGTAACAGATTGATTTCAACATACGTTTTATTCTGTTAAAATGATGGAAAAACATGAGTTCATCATTTACTTCAGTTGAGCTCAGTATTTGACATGAGTAATTGTTACTGTTCAAAATTGTGCTTAGTTGCATGTGGCTTGTGTCCAGCTGTTGTGCCATAGCTGAACCACGGGATGTGGTGAAGAATATAACCAATGTCTGGCATCCGCCCTCGCTGCAGAGTCAGGGAATTGCACTGCTGTAGACAGCTCGGGGGCAAAAAAACTTGGGGTATGGAAATGCTAAGCACCTACTAATTCACCTGATTTCAGCAGCTTTCATACCGTGGCATGTTTTTGTTAATTTCATGTTACACATACTTCTGCTTGTAAAAATTGTCTAGTAGATGCTTCAGAACAACTACCTTCTACTTTATTAATGGTTGCTTGTCTACACCAGTGATTTGCAAACACGCTGGTTGTCGCTTGGGCTCTTTTTCTTCTGTCAATGACAGCTGCAATAAGAGTGACAGCACTGAGTCATGTTACTATTTAGACTTTGTTCTGTGGCAGCAGAACCAGAAGAATTAAATGAAGCAGTTCTTGCTCCCCGTTTCTTCCTGTTAGAGTACCCTTTATTCCAATAAATACCTGTTGTGGATGATAAATGCTTAGAGCAGGGTGTGTCTTGCCCCTCTTCATTCTGCAGGTTTGTGGGGAGCCACGGACCCTGAGTGAGGGGCTGTTTCAAGAAACGGGCAGCTGGTACCCTCGTGTTGACACAAGAATAATTAATGTTATTTTCCTTAAGTCTTCAGGTGTGTTACCTTGTTTGCACTGGAGGATAAAATGTATGGTGCCAGGCTTTTTTTCTGGCTTAACAAAGTGCACGTTCAGGGCTCTTGCACAGATACGTACCGTGTTGAACTGCTCTAGTTTTTATGGGGAAAGTTTTTATGTGGACGATCTGAGTGAGTACACTGATTCTGTTTCCTTGAAAGAAGCTGCATTGGTGTCCTTTTGATGAAAGATTTACCAAGTGGAGCTGCAAATGGTTTTAATAACTGAAATATGAATTGTTTTCTTTCTCTTGCAGTTTCTTGCACAGCCAACTACTTTAAGGAGAAGGAATTCTTCAACCCCTTGTCTCAAAAGACCTTGGACTATTTCCTGCTGTTCCACTGCCTTTGCTCCCACATTTCGACAAGGAAAAGATCCAAAGAGGAGGATGAGGCAGCTAAGAGGAAAACCTAAAAAAGAGACCTCCAAAGACAAAAAGGAGAGAAAACAGGCAATGCAAGAGGCTCGGCAACAAATTACCACAGTCGTGCTTCCCACGCTGGCTGTTGTAGTACTGCTGATTGTTGTATTTGTTTATGTAGCGACTCGTCCAAATACAACTGAATGATGCAGCTTTTCAGACTCTCTAGCTTTGGGGTATTAATAATTTTGCCAAGAGCCAAAAGGAACTCTCTGCCACTCTTCTAGTACTTCACAAAGGAACTTGCTGGTATTTTCAGTCTTTCTCTTGGTTTGGGTCCCACTGATGCTCTTTAGGAATGTAACATAAAACGTATTAATGAATGTGCCAGTACGTTTTATGGTCCAGTTCATGTGCCTTTCAGACTTTTAAAATGGTGTTTTTCTTAAATCTGTTTGAAGGTCTATATTGTAAAAGGAAATTGTGTTCTGCTATAAATTTGTAAAAAATCAGCTCTCAGCTTTTATCATTGTTATGGAAAATGTTGCTCTCAGGAGCTCTTGTATGTCTATTTCAGAACTTCCAAAGAAGTACATTTCTTCTGTGTACTTAATGTCATATGAAGTGCTTTGATTCAGAAAGGATATATTTATTTTTTGAATAAAAGAGAGAAGTCTTACTTGGAATCTTCAAATTATTTTGCAAAAAATGTTACTTACTGTGAAAGCTTACATTGTGTAATAATTTTTTCATCAACCACTATATAGTTCACTCAAAAAGAACTTATTTTTGGTGTGAGATGCCAACATGCAAAGTGAATACTTTAGGACTTGCTGAAAGGAATCTTACAGAATTTTGAAAGGGAGGTTCTGCCAGGTTATGGTGAAGTAACTAATAACATCTACATAAACAGAGATAGTTATTTATCTAAATGTTCAATATTTAAATCTGTATAAGTGGCAATAAAAAGGTGATTTTGGATACAGCTCTTGATTATTTTTTTATTAAGGAAGGAAGAGTAGCAGTAATGTAACTTTGGTATACAATCTGCTGGCTGAAGTGAGCAGCTGTCCCTGTGATGTGCCCCCATCCCCTCATTTGAAGGAAGCTGTCGGCACAGCTTGGGCAGTTTTATTCTAGTAAATCAAGCTACACATTCTCATCAAGATGCTTCAATAACCCTGTATTCTACTACAGCCCTTCCTCATCCAAATATTTTAAGACACTCAGTAAGCATTAACCTTCAGAAGACTTTGGGGAGGGAATTTGAGAACTCTTCAGTGCTGCTTAAATGCAGGCCGAGCAAGGAAGAACGTGATGCTACAGTGCACTGAAGCATGGCAGGAAATATTTCTGTGTTGAACATGAAAGACCCCTTGAATTTTTCCATGTTGTCTTTTGGCACAGGGATAGTTCCAGTGAAGTCAATGGGACTGTGCACAGAGGTCCAGTGACAGAGGGGGCTGTGCTTCCTGCATTACCCCTCTGTACTGCACCTGTTCAGAATGCTGCTGCCAGCCAAAGCTGCTTTACAAAAAAAAAAAGTTTATGGAAGCAAATGCAGGTGCTTGCAGTGCACTTGGCCCTAAGGCCCATGTTCCCACAGTGGCCAACTCTAAAGCAACTCCACTCAGAATGACACGTATACCTGATGGTGCAGGAATGGCCACGGCTCCCTGTGCTTGCTGTGCCACTGCTGTCGGGAGTGTCTTGAATTAAACTAGCCCTGCAGACTAAGATGTTTTTGAAATCCAAAATTCACTAAAAGCTAAGAGTTTGGGTGAACTGTTAGGTTGTTCCCTTGCTCAGCTTGCATCAGAGTTGGGATGTATGCACAACAAACTGCACAGACAGGATGGCCATCGTGATATGCCCAGAAGAGTGTTTACCCACCAAGTGACCAGCGCCAAGTCTGTCGCAGGAACTAGTGTGCTCAGTGAGCCATATACTGGCACTAAAACTACCTGTGCTTTGCACTGAGAGCCACTTCCTTCAACTGGTGAGATCTGAAATGATGCATCTGTAAGAGTAATTGCTTAGTCTGTGTCATCTCCCAGCTGTTTCTGTCCTCCCAGGCACCAGGGATGGCTCATATGGAGCTCTGGTAGTTTGCACCTTTTTCAATGGAGCTGTTCAGCTTGAATAAAATTTGTGCCTGAGGAAGTGAACAAAAGTGTGTGTATTTTCAATATGCGTGTCCTGAAGGGTAATTGGTGTCTTGGGCATCAAGAATAGAAGCACAGTTTCTGATAATCTCTTCCATAGATTCCTCCTATCTTCCTCTTTCGTAGATTCTTAACCAAGATTTTCCTGTCCCTGCTTCTTCTGTGATACTTTCTGATGGTTCTAACAAAGTCCCTGTGACACTCCCGTCTCTGAGTAGTAGAGTAGGCTTATTTCAGTCCTTTCCACCTGCAGGGCTCTTTTATCAGCCCAGGCTATGATTTTATAATTTGGAAACCTTTCCCTGAAGTTGTTCAAAGTCCTTACGTGATTTTTCCCCCTTTTCATTTTCTGCAAGGGTTGAGTCTGTGACACATAAGAGCAGTAAACTGATGAACCAGCTGATAACAACTAAATGTGTAAAAGGTCAGTTCAGCTAGATAACATCTATGTTTACTCCTCTAATGAGCTGTTTAGTTTCTGCTGCTTTTTCTTATGCCCTCTCTTTGTTTCTTATAATCTGCAAATTTTTCAGGTCATAATACAAATTTTTTCAGAGCCAAATGCCTATTAATGTGAACCTATAGCTTGATGCTAATAAGAGACACTGTGTATTTCAATTCTCTCAGATGTGCAATTGTACTGAGTGCTAATTGAGGGGAAAACAGTGTTACACATTCTGAATAGTTCCTTATGCAGAAGCCAGAATTGATGTCACAATTCTACTCTTATTTTTTTCTCTAGTAAACAATGAAATTGGATTCTGACATATTCTATGAAATTCCCTTTTACTAGTATTGAATATAAGAATGTGCATTTGGAAAAAAGGTATGAAGCCTCTGTAGACAGAAACTGTCAAAAATCACTGGGTAATAATGGGAAAGTAAATTAATGGCAGTTGCTCAAATGTCAGCTTGTGTGAGCTCAGCCGAAGGTGTAACTGTGGCTCTGTTTTTTTAACTATGTGTATTACTCCAACTGTCAGTTGCCTTCAAAAATGTTTTAGAAATAGGGTTTCAAACCTTTTCCCAGCATACAGTAGCTTTTGGGCAAAATTGAATGATTTATTACAAGCATTTTGCCCAAAAACTCATGCTGAGACACTTCTTCAGCAGTGTCTTACAGTATGTTTTCCAAGAGTGCTCATTATCAGGTGAAGTCATTAAAAAACCTGCCATTGCATTCTGATAAATCAAGTTATAGAAGCAGTTTTTAAACGCAATTTTTCAAAGCATAGATCATATATGAGTCAAATACTTAAAGGTTTGAAATGGGGTTTTATAAATGCAAAATGCTAAGAAAACAAAGCAATCGTGTCAAGTATTCTTGCAATGGGTAACTGCCCATCTATGTTACACATGGGTAGAGCTCCCCAAAGCCAAGAAAGAGAAGCCAGCAGCACTGCCTGTGGTCTGAAGGAAGAACTACATACTTCAAGAGCTCGGAGAGATTGGCTCTGGGTCTTCTGCTTCAATCTATCTACAAGGAAATGTTTATTTATTCACATCCTGATGTTCAAATACGCATCAGAGAAGATGCACTGTTTTCAGACTATGTTCAGGTTTGAACACTCCTGTAGCTCTGGAAGTGGTGAACTATGGCGTGCACTTTACCCTCTGATTTGGACCTGCACTACAGAGGTGATGGCACTGATATGGGAGGAGCTGTTGACTCCCTTGAGGGCAGAGAGGCCCTGCAGGGAGACCTCAGCAAATTGGAGAGATGGGCCATCACCAACCATATGATGTTCAACAAAGGCAAGTGCGGGATTCTGCACATGAGATGGGACAACCCTGGTTGCAGAACAAGGTGCTAGAAAGCAGTGCCTGTGGAAAATGACCTGTGGGTCCTGGTCAATGGCGAGTTGAATATGAGTCAGCAGTGCCCTGGCAGCCAGAAGGGCCAACTGTGTCCTGAGGGGCATCAGGCAAAGCATCACCAGCCGGTCAAGGGAGGGGATTGTCGCGCTCTGCTCTGCACTGGTGCGGCCTCACCTTGAATATTGTGGCAGTTTTGGGTGCTACAATATAAGAAAGATATTAAGCTATTAGAGAGTGTCCAAAGGAGGGAAACAAAGATGGTGAAGGCTCTTGAGGGGAAGCCATATGAAGAGCGGCTGAGGGCACCTGGTTTGTTCAGCCTGGAGGAGACTGAGGGGAGACTTCGTTGCAGTTACAACTTCCTTGTGAGGAGGAGGGGCAGCCACTGATCTCTCTCTCTAGTGATCAGTGACAGCACCCAAGAGAATGGCCTGAAGTTGTGTAAGGGGAGGTTTAGGCTGGATATTTGGAAAAGGTTCTTCACCCAGAGGATGGTTGGGTGCTGGAACAGGTTCCTCAGGGAAGTTGTCACAGCGCCAAGCCTGACAGAGTTCAAGAAATGTTTGGACAAAGCTCTGAGGAACATGGTATGAATCTTGGGGTGTCCTGCACAGGGCCAGGAGTTGTACTTCAGTGATCCTGGTGGGTCCCATCCAACTCAGGATATTTTATGATTCTATGATTCTTGCCAGAACTTTTGTACTAGAGCAGGTGGTTCCAGTTCACACACCATGCGCCAGCAAAGCCAAGCCCTGCCATCTATGCCTCAGCTGTCTTCATCATCACTATACATGGAGATCTCAGCTGATGTTGTCTTCTGTGCAACACCTTTATTTGGCTGAAAGTTTCAATGAAAAAATTCTTGTTACGGTGCTTACATGGGATGCTGAGGACCAGGACTTCTGTAGGATTCCTTGCTCCATGTATAACTGTATATGGGTTAACATTAAGTGAAGTAAATTCTTCATCTGTTGCAGGAAATTTGGTGACAGGATGGCTCAGGACTGTTCTGTGCATGCAAATATGTTCTCATAAGGTAACTGGGCAAACACATTCTTGATAAATTTTTTTCTAAGTCCCTGGTAGTTTGGTTAAGGGATCAGAGGAACAAACTGATCAGTGTGTTGGTTTAAGAAGGGACACCGCAGTGTACCATGTCAGTGTCTAGGGGCATTGTTCAATCCCCTAGCAGAAATTTAGGTGCAGTACATTAAATTATAACCTAGTTATGGATTTGAGGGTGTCCATGTGATTAAACAGTAACTCCAACACAGTGAACTTTGAGCTCTGATCCCTACAGTGAGGAAAAAACAACACACAGTTCCCACATTGGTTTGGCCAATTCCAACAATCTCTGCTTTGAACAATCCTTATCCCTAGGATTTTCTCAGCAAACTGCTGTGTCTGAGAAAAAAAACCAAAACACTTCCCTATCACAAGGCAGTTGATATAAAGTCTAGCAGATAGCTATTTTGAATGGAATGGGGGAAAAATGTGATTATGGATGCTATAATTGGCTGTCATAGGTTGTAAAGCCAGACAAGAATGTAATCCACTGACACAGGCAAAGGACCTTCTCCCAGTGCCCTCTGCCTTCTTCCATCTGTTGAGTGTCTGGGAGACCCGGGAGCAGAAAGCAGCAGGACTGAATGGAGTTCAACACATACCTGAGCTGGCTGTGTAATCCAAGCTTTGATGACTGGCATGACATACCACAGATGTAAAGTCACCTGGGGCTCACCTCATTATGCAGTCTCTGTTGATGGCTTCCTTCTCATTGCCACTGGTGGTGTTTAGTCTAGCTTTGAATTAAATGCTGGTGTGCTTGATTCTATGTGCTGTTGTACCACTGTTAAATCAGTTACACTACAATAAAGCCAGAACAGTGACACTGGGGAGTCAGGTGCTTTCCGTAGTATCTGTGATCACAGCAGAGATTCATTAGCCTTTGACTGGGTAAACTGAAGCCATTGTTTAAGTCTACTCATCAGAAAAGCAAGAAAGCTGTGCCTGTGCCTGTTCATTTTTCATGTTCATTTAGCACTGTGTTTTGCTGCTGCAGTTTGCATTCCTCTCTGCATGGCTCAGAGTACCCACTGTCTGACACTCTCCCTATTTTTACATTCCTAAATTTCCCATAGATAAAAGGAGAGAGTAAGAAAGGGAAGAAAATGCGCAAAATACCCAACTTTCATGTGAGCCCCTTTTAAATTATTCTGTTCAGTTACTGTCATTTCAGCCCCCTCAGAGTTAAGTTTTGGGGAGTGAATTGGACAGCAATGCTCTGGCAGCTCTTAAGCCACCAACTATTTCAAAATTACATCTTGATGAAACGTGTTGGCAACTGTGTGCACATGACCTCTCTTTTTCCTTCAGCAAAAGAAAAAGCTGGTGGCAGCCTGAACCATTGTTCTTTGTATTTAAAACAAGGCTTTCAACTGGGAGCCAAAAAAATGCTTGTCAGTAAAAGCTTTGAAAAATCATCAAAGTCCAGCAGCTTACAAAAATTTTCCATTGCCTAGCTATCCACAAAGTAGAATAGAAATTTTCTGTATGTTTTGGGCAATCCATAGCTCCTGAATATTGCCTTGTCCTGTCAAATGAACTTAATAATTTTATTATTTTCCCCAGTTTTAATTGGTGCTTTCAGGCATTTATAGCCTTGGACCCTTCTGATTATTCCTTTTTTGACGATATACATACATGTCCAACCCCTGTTCATAAGGTGTGTCATTTCTCAGTCTTTATTTTCTTCTGTCCACCATGGTTGAAAAAGATTTTTTTTCCATGAAAGCATCAGGAAAAGGTATCTTCCTTCAGAAACTTCTCACCAGCTCAGTCAAGTTTCTACCTTTTAATAAAGTATTCAAACCAGTGGTGTGGCTCCAACTATACTGTGGCAGCAATGGGCTCATTTAAATTGGGGATTGTCAGATGGGCAACTTATGCTGTTTGGCTGGGAAAGAGAACGGTGACCTTTCTGGCAGGTAGGTGTGAAAAAAATGGCACTTTGATCCATAATGTCTCAGCACATTTGTGGCATAATATACTCTGAGCAGACCATTAACAGGAACAAGTAGGCTGTTCAGATATAGATACTTTACAGTTTTCAGTGCTTTTTAGAGGGAGTTTACTATATTGCATTGCACAAAAGCCAGGCTGAAATTAACTTTAGTATTTCATTAGCCAAAACTAGTAGCTTAGCCAGATCTTCAAAAGCTTTAGGAAGAATACCCATTGTATTCATTTTTTGATAAATTCATTCAGTTATTCTGCATCATCACAACAACCTTGAGAGATCTGTGATATACAGTGAGAGGTATCCTCAGGCCTGGACTGGACTCAGACACACACATTTCTTAGAACACCTGGAACATACTGTTGTCTTGTATATTTAAATGACTAACTGGCTAATTTTTCTCTCTTGCCCTTCTGAAAGACAGTATTTTGCTGTCTTTTTTCTTCTACAGATCTTGCCCAGCTTAATATTTGATTTCATTTTCCGAGGTTTCTGAATTTCTTGACTAGTACTTTTAGAACTCCCAGATGCATTTCCCTTAAGTTAAGGATACATACATATTTAGTTTGTTCAGATGTTCTTCCATCATCTTTTTATTCAGTCCTTGTTCCTCCAGCTGAGTCTAGTAATTTTCCTGAATTTTCCTGTAAAAGGTTCTTTGATGTTCTCATCTTCATTACTCATTTTACTGCAAGCTGAACCAAACTGGTGTTTAAAATCTTGGTATTTTGTTTAAGTGTGATGTAGTGTATTTTGTCTTAATGGAAATATAGCATCGAAAAAGAATTTACATTTTAGCCATGGTCTTGAATATTAATGAGACTTCTTTTACTCACAAACTGGAGCAGTTTGACAGCCTGGTATTATTTTTATCCAGATTTTTCCCAGGAAGTTGGCAACAGTATATGCTGGAAAGCAGTTCTTCAGTATCTCATTCACTGAAATTGGTGGTTCATCAACAGTGTCTAATTTCTGTTTCGCTTGCACAGCAATAGAATTCAGTATGAATTGCAAATAAAAAGAATCTCAACATTATGCATTTTTTCAGCACATGGAGTTGAATTAACCGTGCTTGGTTATATAACTTTTCCTATGTTGTAGAAAAATGTAAAGAATTTAAGCCCTTACCTAAGACTGATCACAAGTTGTCTGAAGTTGAAGTTTGTTTTCTCTCTTCCAATGTAGTTAAACAATGAACCAACATATTATCAAAACTCATACCCCAACAGGTGCTTTCGAATGCAGGACTTAAAAATTGTGAAATCTGAATGTAAAGCTCATGAGATCAGGCTCCAGATGAAGTCTATAGGTCTCATAAAAGGGGCAATATGGGTGGCTTCAAAATATGTGCTTTGTTTATGCACGTTCCTCTCATGGAATGGCATGGCTTAGAGTGTAAGAAAGGAAGAGATCAAACTTCTCATTTCCAGAGTCCCAAGGGCTACTTCCACAGTCAAGAATAACCAGAGCATAGATAAGCTCTTTATGCCAGGAGCTGTGACATAGCTAAAGGCCCTTATTATTATTCTCTAAAATCTAGAGAATTTCTCTTGGCTGATTCTAATTTCAAGGGAATAATTCCACTTATTAGCCCTCTGTACATTACAGAATTTTAAGTATCTTACTTAACTTACAGTGCTGCTACAGGGTCTCTGCTACACACTATGCAAAACCAACCTGTATATTTTAGAATATGTTTAGAGTTTATTTTGTAATGTAGTGAAGTTACAATACACTTAAATACGTAGGATAATGCTGATCTTACTGAAAACCAAATGCTAAAAATACATGCTATTGGGTCATGTGCCTAAATACATTAAGCAGCTAGTTGCAGATTTTAGTTTTAAGAAACTTACGGATGATTACTTGGTTTTCTTTTCTTAATTGTGTGACTGGCTTAAGTATGGCTGCTTTGCTGTATCCTGGCATATTTTTTTACAATATTTTCAGATTGTCTTTGCAGCTCTTCAAGGTGTGAATTTAAACGTTCTTCAAACTCCCTTGCAAGTTTATCTTCCTCTTGAAGGAACTTTTCTGTTGTTGCAAGGAAGGACATCTCAGGAGAAGACTGAGCAAGGAACAGAAAATCATGGTTAGTAAAAACCAGCAAGTACTACAATGTGCTTCCAGATGTGAAAAACATTTTGACCTATAGTAGCTAATAACGCTATAAGGCTTTATACTTCTCAAAGAAAACATGAATTTGGGCGTACGTTTTTAAAAAATGTGCCTACATAACATAAAATGAACATGATGTTTCATTACCTCTGATATTCACAGCATTAGGATGCAGATTTACTATTAAAAATTTAAATATCCCATTAAACAGAATTAAGCTGCTGCAGAACTTCCAAAATCTTGGGATCAGCTACAGGTTATACTAGTTATTTGTGTACTGTAGATCAAGGGAGAGGACAATAACCCTTTTTGGAATTTCAAAATATAATTCATGTTGGATGCTGCTGATTGCCTCCTGAAATTTTAGCTCTTTGCTTCTGTGATGTGCTGCTTTCTAAGGAAAACCTATGCTTGTTCCAGTACTATTAACTCCAAGCCCTGGCATTCTGGAGCATGTACCAAATTTTATTTGCTTCAAGTAATTCAGCTGAAAAATCTTCTTTCCATTTAATGAGCATTTAGTAGACTCAGACATAAATCATACCAAAAATCAGTCTTGAAATGGTTGTCATGGGATGCAGAGTTGTATAAACCAAAGGACATGCGTGAGTCTTTGCTGGAACAAGTTCTAAATTTTTAAGCAGCAATATCTGTTAATTCATTTGCTAATGCTTAAGGTGCATTCATTGGAATGTCTTTATCAAAAGGAATATGTAATAGTTTTCCTTTGCCTAAAGATATTATGCTTGTTTAAATACATTCAGTGCTTATTTGTATAGATAAATACAGTTTTCTGAAATGAATTTTTAGCATTCAGCTACGGAAAAAACTTGGTATAGGAGCTGTAATATTAAAAGAAAGATAATTTTCTATCTATATGGTCATATATTAAGAAAAATTATTGACATTTTTAATCTTATTTAAACCATACCTTAAATAGTTTTAGTCACTGATTGAGTTATTAGTCTAGAATCTTGGGTTTTGCTTTTTCTAGAATTTGCAAAGGAGAGTTAATGTGTCAGCACATTAAATAGGAATTCAACTACTCAAATATTCTGTGGTAAAGGCCAATTTTATTACACCTGTAAATTTTTACTCTAGGCTGCATTTTATCAGAATGAGGTATTCCACACTTCCACAGCAACTAGAGACGGATTTGGTCTTTGTTTCAATTTTGTTGAAAACTGCCATTTAGCAGCTTCTAAGTCCAAAAGATACTAACTAGAGAAATTCTTTAAAGCACCATTCTATTCAAACTATTTTCCAGGAGACTCTGAGATGAAATTTAGAGATCTCTTAGAGGAAACCCCTTTTATATTCAAAGTACATGAAGTAAGAAATAGCTAGAAATAAATTCTGAAGTTAATACCATCCTTCTGGAGTGGGACAGTCTTCCTGATATAGGGCTCCTAAAATGAAATTCACAGATAAAGCAGAATCTTCCTTTTCTTAGTCCCTCCAAATCAGTGCTATAAAAGGATGGGGAAGAAAAATTTGCCATGGATGAATAAGAAACCCAAAGGTATTGGATCAGTTTGTGCCACAACACTCCTTTATCAATCCATGCACTAACAGGAATAAAAAAGAATGCCAGTCTTCTAAAGTTTAAAAAACTGGAGGGACATCACCTGTCTTCTGGTTTTCTTCATAAACACATGCATGATTTCCCATCCATAAATTATCAATATTTTCCTATGAAGATTTTTTCCTGAGATTCTGAATGCCATGGCCACATGCACATTTATTCCTTCATGAGCTAGATCACAAATACGTCTCCTTGTGATGTTAGGATTCAGTGATAGAGTTGGCAGTACTATTTTAAATTATTTGAAGAAGGCTTTTGTATTATGAAGAAGACATTGGATTTGGAGGCTTTACTTAAAGAATCACCATGTGTTTCACTTACTGAATATCAGCTATGGAATCACTGATTCGATACTGAGCAAATAAAACGCAGTAAGAAGCACGAGAACCTGAGAAAATCTGAATCTGAAATATGAATTTAATAGGTGTTCTCACCCAGAGAAAAAAGTCAGGTTGGACTTTTCCATACAGACAGCAGATTTACACAGGTCCTAGTCTTCAAAAAGTTACATCAAGTTATAAGAGATTTTCAGAGATTCATTATAACAATGATTACAATTACTGACTTGTCTTTGGCAACAGATTGGCCCATGATCAAGCTACCTTCTGAAACTGGTCCTTTGCTTCAACTGGTACTTACTTTGATGTGTTTCTTTTTGAAATACACTGTAAACTCCAAATGAGAAATTTCTCAATTCCCTCAAGAGTTGAGAGAAGAATATTTATCACTTAGAATAAGCAGGTCATGGCTCCCCACTGAGGGTCAGACATCACAGACTATGATTTTAGATAGGTTCCTAATGCACTGTTTTTCATGCACTTTGAGAGAAGGTTTTATTTAAGCAGGTCTAAAAAGCAACATTCCTTGTTAGCAACTACGCTTTGCTTTCCAAGTCTCTGGTCTGTTCTTTCATTATGTTGTTTATGGTCTTTACTTTTGGTATCTGAAGAAGAAAAACCGTAAAGAAACTGCTTTAATCCATGTCTCAGATGAGATTCATAGTCCCTAGGTTTGAATTTCTTCAGATATTGCTTCTTTTATGTCTTTTGTTTTTTTGACTAGATCTGGATAGAAATGAGTTTATTGTAAGCTTTCCATGTAACTTATTTGGATAATAAGGCAACATGGACTCTATGAACAAGCCATGAGAAACCAAAAGCCATTTACTTAAAGTTCCTGTGAAATGTAAGAATATAAAAGTGAGTGAAGTCGAACACCCAGGACTACCTGGTTCTCACTGTTCTCAGGCTACTGGGACATAGCTGATGGGATCACAGCCAGTGAAAGGCTGCACTGCAATTCCTGCCCCCCAGGCAGACCGTCATTGTGGTGCTACCTATCAAGAGTGAGATTCTGGAACACAGAGATAGTCTTCTAGCAGCCATGTCTCTGATAGGAAAGGATGTGCATTCATTTCTGAAGTGGACAGCAGAACCAGGGTACAACAACCACAGACTGCTTGGAGATGATTGTTGGTGTCATGATGGCTCTTCACTCCTACTTAAGGTGGCAAGTGGCCTATCAGTTCCCCCTAGTAAATGCCAAAGTCTTCCCTCTTCTTCTACAGATTCAGCCACAGCCCTGCAGCTGAGGATCTCTTGGTTACAAAGATTCGTGTTTCGCAGCTGGACAGAAGGATGTTGACAATTCATGCCTTACTCACCTTGTTAGTTCCACTACTTAATGGTGGTATAGATCCATGGTTTGATGTCAGGAAAGTAAGTGATAAGTTTTCAAGTGCAAGACAATAGTGGCTTAAGGAAGAACAGAAGATGCTAAGGAAGAGGATAAAGCACAGATTTGAAGAGGGATCTAAAGTCAAAGAATTATGGCAAGTTTTTCTTAAGTTGTCCTTGGCAAAATTGAATTTGTCAAGGAGATTGGTTATCTCCAGCCTATGAAGACTAAGAGAAAGAATGCTGCGCTATTACTCTTTCACTTCAAGAAAAATAAGGATAACAGCAGTTATTTCTGTTTCTTTTCATATAGAAAATGTATAGAAAGTAGTTGCTGTGATTCCTCTGATTTCATCCATCAATCAAATGCTGTAGAAACTTGTCTAACAGCACTTAAAGCAGTAACTTCTCAGGTATTACAGAAATACACTTAAAGCAGAGTGCTCTTACAGAGGCAATATGATACAAAAGCCCCCAGTATAGAAGCCGACAAGCTAAGATGTAGAAATCTCACAGTCACATAATGGCAGGTAATTATCACCATCATTATTAGAACAGAGGTGTGGCTCAGTATGGGATGTTTAATCTCCAGACTACATTTCTGTTAGGGGAAGGTATTTCCATTTTTGCTGGGCTGGTACTGTATAAATAATAATAGGGTGATCTAAGAATTTGCACCTCCAAGGCTGCACTAGGTCTGCAGATGGATTTTTGAAAGGGTAGTTAGAGGAAAATAGTTACTGATAATTTTATTTCTTCTGCATTGTAAGCAGGGCTCAGTAAGCTGCCTGTTCTGACCATTTCAGGAAATGGCCCACCAAAACCCAATGGATACCCTACTGGTGGTGATGGAGATTTATAAGCTATTTTCTTTTCATGACCTACGTGAAGTGGATGAGAAGATAAAATGTTATCACTTTTTGACCCAGTGATATTGCCTTGGCCATATAAAGCAGCACTACGGTTTCTGTGGTGTCCACTGGTGGTAGGCATAGCAGTCTGCTGACATTCCATTTCCCACGTATCTTTATTTTGGAAAGATCTAAAAGAAAAGAATCAAAGTATGAAAACCAGTTAAAATGTTAAGCTATCACAGCAAAGCCAAGGGTTTTTTATTTTATTTGTTTACAGAGTTTTGATTACTTAGCTGTTCAAACTGCTTCATTCATGAAGTTGTGGGCATTATCAAGTTGCAGCAATTTAGCAACTTTCCACCAAAGTTACTATAAATGTCTGAGTGTGCATTCTCTGTTTCACCTGTCACTTAAAAACATCCTAATTTAAACCCTTTCACTGGAGCATAAGTTGAGGAACCTTGCCTTGGCTGGTACAACTGTGGCAGGACAAGAGCAAAAACACAAACTCAGGTAGGTAAGATGCCAATACTCCTTAAATGTTTGTTACCCATCCTTCGCTAAAAGTTACCATTGCTTTAGCTTTTCAGTAGAAGAAACTATGTAAGCACTCTTCAGCCATGTCCTACCTTATAGTATGATAGGGACTAGAGTGAATTTAGCCACACAAATAAAGGAAATGTAATATGAAACTGTGAGATGAGAGACAAAAACTGTTACTACTGGTTGGATATTAGTCAATTTTGATCTAATATCATGCTGAACAACCAGGTTCACATTTTAAATAAATAAATAAATAAATAAAAAATAGAACAGGAATCTTTGAACCTGCATTTTTACTGCTATGCTGATTTTGCCACTGATTTAATGACAACACTTTGGAGATGAATATAAAAAATTTAAATAGATTTTTAAAATATGCTTTCTAAAAAACTGGACAAGAACTTGCTTTTGCAGCAATAAGTGAAATCTTCAAGCTTAAGAAAGAATTTTAAGTATTTTATTATGATATTCCTTTACTCTTGTATCCCACTTAGAGTGATCAGAATTGATGTGAAAGTATATATTTGTATTCATTTGTAGTTCTGTAAAGCAAAAAATATTATGGTTAACAGCAACTTAGGAAAAAAGAAAGCTATTTTCTTCCCATTTAAAAGATCTTCTTTTCCTGACAGCTAAGTGAACAATTCTATAAAAGCAGAAAATTTTGAGACTAGCTTGCCCTAATGTGGGCTGAATTACAATAATTTTCAATTGCATCATTCCTTGTATTACATACCAAAACATGCAAAACAGTTTATTTCAGATATTATTAAATTTCTGTTACAATATGTCTGACTGAGGTAAAAATTTCCATTGTACTGAGGTCTGTACTTATGATGAAATTTTAATCTTGGGAGGTAACCACTAAAACATGATAGCTATTTGAACAGATCTGTCATTGCAAATATCCTAAACCATTTTACTTAAATAAAATGCAGCTATAAAAGTTTTTAAAGAGTGTGTTTTAAAGTGTGTTCTCTGCTACTAAAATATAATTATTATAAATATTCTAGAGTATGCGGTGCTGCTTTTTTTCCCTCCTTTTTAAATAAAAAGAAGAACTTGCCCAGTGCAGGGAAAAGTCAGTGTTTTCTGCAGAAAGATCACACCATCATTTTCTGATCTTAATTTAAATATTTGGTGTTGGGAGAGGGTGGCTGTGCAGCCTTAATGGACCTGCTTGTATATAAGTCCTTATGCTGGTTTTTGCTGGGGTAGAGTTAATCTTCTTCACAGTGGCTGGTGTAGTGGCTGTGTTTCGGATTTGTGCTGGAAGCAGCATTGATGTCACAGGGATGTTTTAGTTACTGCTGAGCAGTGCTTACACAGAGCCAAGGCCTTTCTGCTCCTCACCCCACCCCACCAGTGAGAAGGCTGGGGGGTGTACAAGAAGCTGGGAGGGGATATGGCCAGGACAGCTGACCCCAGTTGACCACAGGGATATTCCAGACTATATGGCATCATGATCAGCAATAAAAAGCTGGGGGAAGGTTGTCTAGACATCAGTTGGCGGGTGGTGAGCAATTGTATCATGTGTCACTTGTTTTGTATATTCTAATTCTTACATCATTATTATTTTCCCTTCTTTTTCTGTCCTATTAAACTGTATTTCAACACATGAATTTTATGTTTTCTATCCCAGTTCTTTCCCTGGGAGTGGGGGAGTAAACAAGTGACTGTGTGGTGTTTACCTGCATGCTAGGTTAAACCACCACAACCCAGAAACATGAAACTGAGTATTTGATAAATGAATTGTGTAGAACAACTCAGAGAACTAATGAAAAACATATTTTTATTCTGATGCTAAAAGAAGCAGTGATTAAGATACTCTGAATGCTATGGGAAAGCAAATTATAAACACGATGCTAGATTATTATTAATATTACTATAATATTATTATTACTATAATAATATTATTATATATTTTAACATAAAACTCTCTGAGACTATTCACAAACCTTCCAGTTTTCTAAATCACCTAAAATATTATCTTTATGGCGGCAGACTTTTCTCCTTTCTTTCATGCATCTTTTAAAATAAGTACACTCTGCTCTTTGGGCACAGGATAATACCTTTTTTCTTTTTTTCCCTCCCTATTTTAAAGTCCATTCCATATATTATTTAGATGAAGGGCCCAGTGATAAAAACCTGCCACTGAAGATAGATGGCTTGAATAATAAAATCACAGATTTTTTTTTCATCTTGTGTTCTGACCTTTTTGGAAGTAATTTTCTTTCTAAACCTATAGTAAAGTCTGTGTGATCTGTGTTCTTTTTTTTCCCTCAGAACTGCTTTACTATGTATTTAATAACAATTATTACTATTGTCTTATAGCTTACTTTGTTAAGACCAGAACTTTCAGACTGCAGTGCCTACAGTTACAGTAGCTTTTAGATAGTAGAAACAGATCTTGCCTGATTTTTTTAAAGGAACTCTGTTTCCTATTGTCCTACTGTAATCCATGCTGAGGCTGCTTGGTGTCTTTGAAAAACATGACACCTATGTTGAGGTTCTTTGATATAGATACTATGCCTTTACTTGGGACAGTTTTCACAGTTGGGGTTTAAATTTCAACCAGTTCAGTGCAAAATAATATCTAAGAACAGAGATCTACTTTGAAAGCAAATGTAAAGGTAGGCAAATATCTGCAAATTTGTAAAAAACTGTCCACTCGTTAACACTAGAAATGCAAATACACTATAACTGCAGTTGAGCAACTTACGGTTTCACTGGGATTACTTCAAGAGTATTTAACATGTACACATACTTCACAAAAATAATATCACTGTTGACATATGGGACAAGAAGTCCCCCTTTCACAAGAACTGAAAGAACAATGTTCTCACAAAGGGAAATTCTATAGACAGGATCAAATTTTTTAGACTCATATATAAAATCAGCCCAGTCCCAAAGCCGTCAATGCCTTAAATGATGCAAAATAAATTCCTCACACAGCTTGTGCTGGTTGACATAACTAGTCTTGGGAAAGAAAACAACAGATTTTAATGATGAGAATGTCTTCAATAATTTGTGTTCCTGCTTTTACCTTGTAAGTATAACTGCCTGCTTGATTTTTAAAAATGGATAAAAAGCATTTTTCTGAAGAGATTGCTTTCACTGCTTTCACTTTATCTATTGCAATACCTGATACAGTGACTAAGTGACCTCCAAAGGGTGGTGAAAACCTCCTTAGCACAGATGCTNCAAGGCCTTTCTGCTCCTCACCCCACCCCACCAGTGAGAAGGTTGGGGGGTGTACAAGAAGCTGGGAGGGGATATGGCCAGGACAGCTGACCCCAGTTGACCACAGGGATATTCCAGACTATATGGCATCATGATCAGCAATAAAAAGCTGGGGGAAGGTTGGCTAGACATCAGTTGGCGGGTGGTGAGCAATTGTATCATGTGTCACTTGTTTTGTATATTCTAATTCTTACATCATTATTATTTTCCCTTCTTTTTCTGTCCTATTAAACTGTATTTCAACACATGAATTTTATGTTTTCTATCCCAGTTCTTTCCCTGGGAGTGGGGGAGTAAACAAGTGACTGTGTGGTGTTTACCTGCATGCTAGGTTAAACCACCACAACCCAGAAACATGAAACTGAGTATTTGATAAATGAATTGTGT